>APFE031415616.1:0-11988 GCA_000404065.3 Pinus taeda | reverse complement strand
CCATCTCAAGTGCCCAATACCTCCTTCGTTTACCTTTATGTGTTTTTGTTGCATTCTTAGAATAAAATCTGTTATTTAGATTTAAATCTTGTTTTGTTATTTAGATTGTGTTTGATGATTAAAAAGGCTTTTTATGTTCAGATTGATTTGATAGGTTAATAACATAGAAGATCTTCAGAAAAAGGCCATCAATCACCTCTGATCTCATTTCTCCCTCAGTGGGATCGTGAGCTGGGACAAAGGCGACCTTGCTGCCACCAAAAACACTGTCTTCGCTCCACCATGCAATTATTAGTGTTAGATTTTCATTTGCCGAAGTTGATATCAGTTGTGTTGCATGCTTAGATTCATGATTGCTCAGTTTCATAGTTACTTCATATGATTTCTCTGCAAATAGACTTTTGTTCATTTCCTTTGCTGTTATCTAGGTTAGATTAGGTCAAAGTAATTAGGTTCTTGATTTTCCAAGTCTTCATTTGTCAAATTCGAAAAATAACTTGCAGAGTGCATGTAATACCTCTCCATCCACCTGTACTCCATCAATCCCATCTGCTCCATCCTCCAACCCGAATTCTTGCCTCATGTTTTCCATTTGCTCACTTCGCCCTAATTCTCATATTTTTGTGCAACATTGTTCTATCCCTCCTTGAACAACTCCAACCATCCTCGCCACTCCTCAACTCCATCCACCAAGCCCTGGACCTCCTTACACCCTTATCTCACCTCCATACCCCATCCTTCACCTTTTTCCCTCCATCAATCTTCCAAAATCCCATTTCTGAACATCCTGTAGAAAGTTACAGACATCTTGTAGAAATTCCAGAACATCCTGTAGAACCCCTGTAGACTTCCTATAGAAGCTCATGAAAGCAGTTTCTTGATAGACAAACTCTGTGAAACTCTCTGGAAGGGTGCTAGGGACCCCTTAGGCCCTCTCTGAACCTTCCCAACCTCCTACAAGCATTTCCTCTCGCCGATCCATCTTTGTATAGTCAAAAATAGTGAAAGCACATGCATTATAATTCTGACAACTTATTCAAAAATACAAAAAGATGTTTCCTTCAGATAGAAGTAGCTTAGACACATGTATTTTACCTTCTTAGAAGTAATGTCATCTCTTTTAGTAGCTTGCATCCTCTTTGTCGCATCAGTAGGGCTACCTGGTAAAATTAGGGTTTACTACGGTTTGCGTTTCCTTTCAGCTTTTTAGTTTCCTTCTGCAAGTAGAATAGCTTCCTTTGAGTTAGCTTTCATCCATCAATTACAAAAGCTTATTCACAAAGCTCGTAGAATTTGGCTTAAGCCCCTAGCAGACTTGTGCTAGCTGACCAAGTGACAGTTGCGACAGGAGCTAGTACTTGTGCATACAACACCGTCGCTTCCAAGTTTGTTACAAACTACCGGGTTGATAAAAGTAAAGAAGGGAGTCCCGTGAGTTACAGCATTATTGCTGAAATACTGGAGCTGACCACCTTCAATCTTACATTATATCTCATCAATATTCCAACTTATTCTACAAGTTCTCCTCATGAATAAAGTAGGCAACTAGCTCATGTAATTATGTTTTCCTTAGATAATTGAAATTCTTCTTGTTTACATGGTTTTTGGGTAAATGTCAATGTTTGATGTAGTGAAGGTGTTTTAGAAGTATAGAGAGATTTCATATTCAGCAACCTCATTCCAACGTCATCCATCCATGATCATTCTTTACTTTCACTAAAACCCTCACCAATTTCATCATTTCACAAAGAAACTTCTCCAAGCTTGTTGAACAAATCCAACCATCTCCCAACCTTGGTTTTGAGTTTTGAAGCGGTCCTAGGCACTCCCTTGCCTCATTCCATCCACCAAGCACCTTCCCTAAGCCTTCCATCACCTTCAATACCCCGCATTTTACTCTTAGTTTTATCCTATAGAAATATAGGGGATCCTGTAGGTTTTCAGGACATCTTGTAGAACGCATTAGGACATCGTGTAGGTTTTCCTGTAGTAGCTTGTTTTGAGGTTAAATTGAGGAGAAAGCCTCTAGGAAGCCAGAAAATGACTCTGACTGGTCTCCCCAATCTTCTAACCATTCACCATCATTCCTAAGCCACCTCCAAATCACCAAAAAATATTAGCTTTCATACTTTCACACAAAAAAGGACAAAAAGAGAGATAGATTTATTTTAGTCATTTACATGCACAACAATAGAATGTCTGATGCTTTGAATCTGCATGCTTAGTATAGTGGGATTGCTTACATGTTAGCTGAGCATTCTTTTGAAGCATAGCCTCTTAGAATATAGTTATAAAATGATGTGTTTTAGCATTTGATTTCAGTCATTTTCCTTACTGCAGTAGACAAGCTTTCTCTTAGAGTAGATTTCTTTTCCCCTCATTGGTAATCAAGCTTCTTTTGAACCAATAGAGGTCTAATTTGAAAAGCCTTAGTGGTCTATCGCCAACTTAGCAATGACAATGAGCAGACCGATCACTTTTACTTGTGCATACATCACTGTCACCTCCAAGTTTGTACTAACCCCGGGTTGGTAAAGTAAAGTTTGTAGCCCCAGGAGTGGCAGCATTCTTTCTGAAATACTGGTGCTCATCACTTTTTTGTGTCGTTACTAGGGAGGTGTTTGAGTAATATGTGATTAGTACTTTCTTTCTTCCATTTCTTATCTTCAATATCTTCTATTAGTTTCATTTCTGCAAAAGTAATTTAGTTTTGTTTCTTTTCCATTTTTCATTATTTTCTTTCCTTTCCATTCTGCAAGTGATATTTCATTCAAGCAGATGTTTTTTATTCAGTCAATTAGTTTTCATTCAGTCTACAATTATTTTCAAAGCTTGAAAAAAACACAAAACAAAACAAAAACACTTCTTTCATGCCTCGTAGGAATAGGGATAACTTAGGGAATTTTTTTCCAAATTCCCCCACTACTTCAAACAACCAACCTTCCCTCTTCTTTGGTGGCTATGAATTGGAGGAACCCTTAGGAGAACAAATAGAGATATTTGAAGAGCCTACAAGGGGAGAAGAAGAAGAAGAACCCATTCCAACTGACCCAATGGCTAAAAATAGAAATGACAGAGGAAATAGAGAAAGAGTTGACAATGCCTTCCCCATTAGGGAAAATAATGGGGATACCAAGATGAAGAATATAAGCCCCTTTGCCCTTCCTCATTTCCATGGCTTGACCTTAGAAGATCCAAACACATTCTTGTTTGAGTTTGTTGTCATATGCAGAACCTATGATTACACCAATGATAAGCAGAAGTTGAAACTATTCCCATACATTCTCAAGGATGCAACTTTGTGCTAGTTCATGGGTTTACCTGGAGATAGCATCACAACTTTGGCTTAGATGTAGCAAGCCTTCAACAACAAGTATCGAGACTATTGCAGGTCTAAAGACACTAAAGAGGAAATTTTTAGGATGACCTTAGGGCATGATGAATCCCTAGAGGATTATGAAGAAAGATTACATCTTAGCTACAAAAGGGCCAAGTGCACACTTGACCCTGAATCACTGAAGCTAGTCCTTCTTAGAGGGCTAAGGGAACATCTTCTAGATACCCTAAACTTGCTAGCAGGAGGGGACATCTACCATCTACTCTATGAAGATATCAATACTATTTTTAGAAACCATTATAGGGTAGCTAGGAAAAAGGGTAGGGGTAGTTAACATATGGTCAGTCCATCCTCTTCTAATACATCCATCAAGGGTGAAATTGGAAACATGCTGGAGGATTTCAAGAGTGAGATGCTACAAACCCTTGCCCTAGAGATGGACATTATGGACATTAAGAGAAAATAGGAGGAAGCAAAGAGAGCCTTAGCCATTTTCTTCCCTAGATGTACAAGGAGGTGTTAGGTTCCTATACGAATAGGAGTCATAGTTTTGAATGACTAAGGTTAACCCTTGTAATATTGTACATACCTTTTCTTTCTGTGAATGTTTTCCATATTATAAAAATTAAAAAATGTAAAGAGGGTATGTCCTAAAAGAAAAATCAAAGGACAAAAGAATAAGAGAAGGTCAAAAAAATGAAAGTATATGAACCCCAAAAACAAAGAGACCATGAAAGTGTGCAAGTCTAAATGCCACTACTATTTACTTTTATGCATAGTAATGATTGTGTGCAACTTGTTATTCATGCCACAATCCATGGTAATCAAACTGTTTAATATTGGATATTCCATGCTTTGAATTTTATGTTTGTAGTTTAGAGAATAAAATATGGCCAAACAGTTTAATCTTGGCATATCATAGTTAGGTGGAGAAAATAAAAGGAACTCATAAGATTAATCTGAGCCCTTGGATGATATACGGTTAGATATAGATAGATTACTTTTCAAAAGAAAATTAGATAGAATAAGGGTTTGCTAGCCTAAATTCACCCAAATAAATGAACAAAACATGTTAGAGGTAAGAAATGGGTAAGTAGAAGAAAGGTTACTGAACTACCAAGTTAATTAGATCAAAGCACATGCATCATGCTCAGATACATATTTCAACATGTATGGCTAACTAAAGAAGCAAAGATAAAGGTTTACAAGTTCATGTGTTTAACTCCCCCTCATTCACTTTTCCCCTTTACTTACTATTTTCATATCAACAATTATGTTCTAGTACTTTTAAATCCTACAAGTCAAAGAGGCTCAAAGCATTTCTCTGACTTTTGGTGGGACCAGACCCTCGACTTAATGACTTATGGACACAAGTACTAAAATCCCCTTCATAAAATCATTTCCCCTTCATAAAATCCATTTCCCCTCATCACCCTAAGAAAATCCCTTTTCCTAAGGTTAAACAACATTTACCTAGGAAAAGTAATAACCCCCCCAATGTAAATCCCTTCCCACTCAAAAACCCACAAAAAGCCTTCTATCGTAAAGTATAAAGCTAAATGTGAAAACACATACCCATTACCCTTTTAACTTAGGAAAAAAAATTCCATCCAGTGCAATTCATATTAATTCCTAATTTTGTTATATAAATCCCAATATAACCCTTTTCCCATATATAACTAAATCCCTATGTAAAATACCCCAACCCTTAGTTTTAATAAAAACTATATGAATTACCCATATGCTGAAAAAACATATAAATTCCCCGTTAACCCCAAATAAACCCAAATTACTTCTTATTAAAAGCTTCGAGCCCCACTTAAGCCTCCGTACATTTCACCCATGCTTCTTCATCGACCTGACCACCATCCGATCATTCGCGCTGAAATACAATGACGCGTAGTTGTATCAGCCTCACCCAACGATAGAAATTTTACCCAAAGAGTTAAACTCCCTCATTAAGCCTGGCCTGATCCTTTTAAACCCATGATTAATTCCTAAATAAATCAATACCGTCGTGATTAAAACCCCTAGCCCCCCCCTCAACTCCCATTCATTTCCTCTGCACAGCTTCACCACCCAACTACCGTCAAATCACAATCACCCAAATCTAACTGACCACAACCATATCGGTCAAACCTGATAACCTACCTTTACCCACCCAATAAGGCGGTTTTCCCTGACCCCCCAATGGCTACGTGTCAAGCTCTGACATACATCGGGTGACCCCTCCTAAAAACCACCCATGCCATAAAAGCGGTGTGACGACCCTAAAACTGCCTCCCTGCTGATCCAATAAACTGCCAGTTCTCTGTAAAAATGAATTTTGCACCATATTTGAAAATTTTCCTATTAAAGTCTTTAAACCTTAAAATCCTTGTTTGTGTGCCTTTCGCCCATTTAATAGTGTAAACCCATAAAACCCTTCAATGCCACCCAACCTCTGTAACACCACTTAACCTCCCTTTATGTCCAAAACACTGCCATGACCCCTTCCCCTGGCATCCCTTTGCAAATGAAGCCATCAAGCACCCTTCTAGCAAACCAATATTTTCTTAATTATTATTGAATTTTACAGGTTATCAGCCGAAGCTAGAGCTTGGATAAACAATTATGATACTAGTTGCAGAATCTGTTTATTCCAAGACTTGACCAGAAACCTCTTAAATCTGATATTAAGAAGAAGAAGAACATCATACAAAGAACAAAATATGAAGACAAATACACACAGAGCCGAGAAGGAAACACTTATATAGAGCATGAGCAATCAAAACAATGGAACCAAACCGAAGATGTAGTTAGAAGAAAAATAAATAAAACATACTGAGACTTGATCAATATCCACTTCCCAATATTGATACACATAAAAACAAAGGAATTTACAATTGAAAAACACAGTAAAATGTTAAATTGCACAGTAAAAGGGAAGAAATATAAAGGATAAAGACAAGTCATCAAAGAGAATGAGTATCAGAGTCAGAGAGTATCAAATGAAAGAAAAAAATAACTAAAGCCTCCATCATAATGACTTAAATAGCAAAGAGCATGAAGAGCTAAAAACAAACCATAAAAGCTATAAATACCACAATAAAAGGGGCAACATGAAAGTAATTCATTAGCTACCTCTATCTTCATGCGAGGAGATATTTGTATTTCCTAGATCAAATCTCAAGTCAGTTTGAGATATATGTAATAAAACCTTAGTATAAATACTTCACAATTCGAAGTATGTAGGTTAGATTCTTAGAAATTTCTATAGATTTCTTGATTGAAAGACTGTAAATCCGTTGGAGCATTGTCTAAGCCAACAAGCTAGATTGATGAATAAAGACTAGATATTTCAAAGGATTCGTGTGCAGAGGGAAGTGTAGACAAGTATTTTCTCACACTGTTGTTATCTCTTAAAGTTTTTTTCCATATTGTTTATCTAAATATGAATGCCATAACTAGAGTATTGTATTAGAATTTGTTTAATTACACTTTGTTATAACAGCTAGGCAAATACATGTTTTCTATTGATAATCTAAGTTAAGGAATTCTTAATTTCTCCTTAGTTTAGGTTATTTCTTTGTGATCTATAGCAAAGGATTCTTAATTTCCCTTTGTTTATGATTACCCTTTGTTCCTCGTTTCAATCCCGATATGAGAATTCTTAATTGCTCTCTAACCCTAGTTAAAACATTTCCATCCCTTTGGCCTAAAGACCTGCACTCTACTCTGCTATATTGCCCTTTGAACATTATCTTTAGTGATTTGATCCAGTTTTACTGCCCTTCTTTTGACTCCATATGCCCAATGGTCTAGAGGCATCATTCTATCCATCTGTTTCAAGGATTCCACCACCCAATCTTCAATACAAATCAAAAACCCCTTGAACTTTTCATAACTAGCCTAAAATCCCATCAAACAAAACTAAATCATATAGAGAGAGCCCTCTCTGAGCATCAGGAAGTCTAGGTCCTGATCTCCAAAAGTGGTTAGTGGTTACCTCGGTGATCTCCTTCTTTAACCTTGGGAAATTACTGGGTGATAACATAGCGGCGACTCCACTAGGGAGAACTAACATTTTCTTCATAAATATTTTATAGGTTTAGATCTAATATATGATGGTGGATAGTGATCAGAGACACAAAGGTTAAAATCATCCACCTAGCAACTCCAAATCAATTCCATAATCAAGACTCCATTGGAGGAATGAAACTGAAAGAACTTTATGAAAAGATCAAGCTTTTAACTTGGATTGTTATCCAAGACATTATGTTCTTTCTCATCAATAAAGTTTTCAATATATATTGTATTTTAGAGAACATTTTAGATTAATTTTTTATTATTTCCCTTTGACAATTGTAGATATAAAGTCTCCTTACACATTTGAGAAGCATTCTTCTAACTCTTATGAAGATCATTTTCCAATTGAGGAGCATCAAACAATCAAGACCAATCATACAATCTCTGTACATATTCATGTACCTTATAAAGTTCCTGATAGATATAAGCCACTCAACTTACCTCCTACACTCCATGCTTTCCCTAACAATTATCACAAGTATCTCCCTAGGTTTGATGGAGAGAATGGTATCACTGTGCAAAAACATATTCAAGGTTTTGAGAACTATCTAGAGTTATTTGAAATTGACAAAGATGATGTTATTATCAGGCATTTTTCTATTTCTTTACAAAGTAGAGTAAAGAGTTGGTTCAAGAATTTACCTATTGCAAGCATCTCAAATTTCCAACAATTTGTCAAATTTTTCCTTGATAGATGGATAATCAAAGTCAATCTTCTTGTGATCATAGAAGAATATAATCAGTTAAAAAGATGGCCAAATGAAACATTGCAATAGTTTTCAAACAAATTTAATCAAGACTATTATTCAATGCCATCAAATATAAGACCTCCCCATGATTTAGCTCTTTTGCATTACCCAAGAGCATTTGATCCAGAGATAGAATTTTAGCTAAGAGAAAGAAACCCCTCAACACTGGAAAAGATGCATAACATTGCAGTGGATGTAGAAGTTAATCTGCAAATTAGAAAAGAAAAGTTGAAAGCAGAAGCAAAGGAAAACAACATTGCAGAGGAAAAACTTGACATTTTGATGAAGAAAAAAAGAGGAGAGGATGTAGAAGATCACCATGAGAGATATTTTTTTTGCTCAAAATCACCATGATGCATTTATTTCACAAAAGGAAGAGGTTGACAGCCATGAACAAATTCCTTCTAATTCCAACTACCATAGTTTAGAATATAGATTCATAGAGAAATATGTGGAGGAGAAATCTCTTGATCTTATGTGTATGTTTGATGACATTAATTCTTTTGATGATTTTCCTAAATATGATCAGTGTGATGATAATCATGTTCTCCAAGTCCAAACTAACTTTATAGAGAAATCAGAAACTAATATTAGGAATAAGGAAATTCAATTTCAGCAACTTGAAAATAGTGATCATCTAACCCATGTCAACTATGAAAGTGAGGAAGAAAGTGCAGGAAATTTGGAAATAAGTGGAGCTCCTTTGCCTCTTTGTTTTGAATCATTTCTGTTTTTAAAGGAAATGTGGCATAAAATCTCTAAAGAAAAGGATGAGCAGCTTGTAGAAACCTATGAAGTTCCATTCAAACCTATATGTAATAAGTTGTAGCAATCCTTTCAAGTTGTTTATAATCTAGTAGCTGATAGGTTGGGTAATGAATGCAATCAGAATTTTTCTCCATTAACTGGCTATGAGAGTCAAAATCAAGATGATAAAGGTTTTACTAGACAAACATTTCAATCAGTAGAAGTATTATCACCAAGCTTATTTGAAAGTCTGCAAGGTGTTAAAGATAAAAGTGACATTTCAGTTTCATGGCATGGAGGCCATCCAAAACAATTGTGCAGTTGCTTAAATCAGTTGAACAATAGTGTATATATTTTGGAAGATCCTTTTGTACAATTTTTAGAGTCTACAAAAGAAAGCAAGTATTTCCTTATCTTCTCATTGGTTGAAAAGGTTATATTTGGCTTTAGAACCTCAATTTTAATCACAAACAAGCCCAAGCAACAAAATTCACCAATGCAAATGATGCTTGAATAGTTGCATTGTTTGTTTCATTTTACCTAACCAGTAGTTAGAAAGCTGATTAGAGTAAGTAAGTAAGTAAGATATCAGTTTACAGAAAAGGGTGTATTTTTAGTTTAAAAGTCTTAGTCACAAATATTATACAACAGAGCATATACATGTTTGGGATTGGCCCAATGGATCAGGCTACTAGTCAACAGTGTTCTTGACACCCCACAAAGAGATGCCATCCCCAAGTGGAGCCACTATTAAGTTCTTATACCAATAGGAGTCATAATTTTGAATGACTAAGGTTAAGCCTTGTAATATTGTACATACGTTTGCTTTCTGCAAATGTTTTCCATATTATAAAAATTAAAAAATGTAAAGAGGATATGTCTTAAAAGAAAAATCAAAGTTCAAAAGAATAAGAGAAGGTCAAAAAAATGAAAGTATATGAACCCCAAAAACAAAGAGACCATGAAAGTGTGCAATTGTAAATGCCACTACTACTTAATTTTATGCATAATAATAATTGTATACAACTTGTTATTCATGCCACAATCCATGGTAATCAAACTCTTTAATCTTGGTTATTCCATTCTTTGAATTTTATGTTTAAAAGATTAGAGAATAAAATCTGACCAAACAATTTAATCTTAGCAGATCATAGTTAGGTAGAGAAAATAAAAGGAGCTCATAAGCTAAATTTGAGCCCTTGGATGATATAAGGTTAGAAATAGATAGATTATTTTTCAAAATAAAACTAGATAGAATAAGGGTTTGCTAGCCTAAATGCACCCAAATAAATGAAGAAAACATGTTAGAGGTAAGAAATGGGTAAGTAGAAGAAAGGTTGTTGAACTACAAAGTTAATTAGATCAAAGCACATCCATCATGCTCAGATACGTCTTTCAACATGTATGGCTAACTAAAGAAGAAAAGACAAAGATTTACAAGTTCATGTGATTAACTCCCCCTCATTCACTTTTCCCCTTTACTTACTAATTTCATATCAACAATTATGTTCTAGTACTTTTAAATCCTACAAATCAAAGAGGCTCAGAGCATCTATCTGACTTTTGGTGGGACCAGACCCTTGGCTTAATGACTTATCGACACAAGTGCTAAAATCCCCTTCATAAAACCATTTCCCATTCATAAAATCCATTTCCCCTCATCACCCTAACAAAATCCCTTTTCCTAAGGTTAAACACCATTTACCTAGGAAAAGTAATAAGCCCCCCATGTATATCCCTTTTCACTCAAAAACCCACAAAAATCCTTCTATCTTAAAGTATAAAGCTAAATATGCAAACGCATGCTTTTTACCATTTTAACTTAGGAAAACCCCTACCATCCATCGCAATTCATATTAATTCCTTATTTTATTATATAAATCCCAATATAACCCTTTTCCATATATAACTAAATCCCTCTGTAAAATACCCCAACCCTTAGTTTTCATAAAAATTATATGAATTACCCATATCCTGACAAAACATATAAATTCCCCATTGTTACACTGAAATTTGTCACCATGACTATCTGCAGTTAATATGGCTCCATCTATAGTCATATTATCCTCCTTGTCAAGCCTGATACCTCTGCTCTCCATGTCAAACTTCAAAAAAGAGAGAAAGTCATCAAAAATCATGTTTATCTCTCGGTACGCAGGTTCTCTCTACCTTGCTTGCGTGTACACATCCCAAACTCATTGTACCTGCATACTTGTACGCTCTGTAAGCCAAAGGATGGGTGTGTACCCCTGTAAAGGTCAAAAGGTGCGAGTTTCATCTTAAAAAAGTTACTTGTGGTCACTTCTAGAGCCTTCTAGAAGAGTGTTTGACGTGTATTGAGCGCCTCCAGAAGGTTCATGCATCCCTATGATAGAGGAACTTATCCCATCAAGAGAGGAGCTACCCCATCCAAAAGAGGGAGTATCCCATTGATGTTGGAACTGAATAACTTCCTCTAGAACACTATAAATACAGGCCTTGGGCTAGAGGAGGGGAAGTTGAAAGCTGAACATTCCAAAGGGTAGATGCTACTAGAATTAGGACTTCCATTGTAAACTTGCGAGGAGAGTTTTTTCCTGTATCAACCTCGTTAAAAAATGAAACAGGCTATAATGAGGAAAGTTCCTTTTACTGTGTCGACCTCGTTAAAAAATGAATCAGTGAGTATGAGGATAGTTCTTTTACTGAGTCAACCTCATTAAAAAATGAATCAGCTAGAATTTAGGATATGTAGGTAGATTGTAGAAAGTAGGATTTTGCGAGGATTGTTCTTGTTACTGAGTCAACCTCGTTAACAAATGAATCAGGTATGAGGATAGTTCTTTTATTGTGTCAACCTCCTTAAAAATGAAACAACTCCCTTTTCAAGGTAAATATTGAAAGTAAACCTTCATTCCAGCCATCTGGTTGAGTGCAATGAACCCTGGGGGGCATGTACCTCGCTTTGCATCATTATACTGGGGGCATGCGAACTTTTTGAGCATAGTTCCTTGTCTTGTGTCAAGCTCATTAAAAAATGAAACAAGGGTAGGTTAGGTAGGTAGATTGTAGAGAGTAATCATGAGCATAGTTCCTTATCTTGTGTCA
>APFE031415613.1:52835-66118 GCA_000404065.3 Pinus taeda | reverse complement strand
GTTGAGGCCGAGTACAGAGGAGTAGTCAACATCACCATTCAGGCTCTGTGGCTACAACACTTCCTCACTGAGTTGGGCGTTCAGTTCCGCCAGCCCATTGTCATCTGGTGTGACAACCAAAGCACTCTGAAATTTTGCAGGGATCCAATACAGCGGCAGCGGACGAAGCACATAGAAATCCATATGCACTACATCAAAGACTTAGTACATGATCGGGTCATTGATTTGCAGTTCTGTCCCTCAGCCGAACAGACTGCAGACATCTTCACCAAGACATTCACTGAGCAGAAGTTTCGCTCTCTGCGTGATCGCCTTGGAGTGAAGGACATAGTTGCTTAGCAACTGTCTTTTTTTCCTCTTTTCTTTTGATTACATTATATTTTGAGGGGGGGTTTTTCCCATGAGGTTTTCCCTCTTTCCTCGATTTTAATACATGTTGCATTGTATTTTGGGTGACCTTTGGCCTTAGTTGTCAGGGCCCATTTCTATTTTTTCCCCATAGTGGGTGTTCAGGGGGTGTTGGAACTACTACACTACATGCAGATTCTTAGTTAAAGCATCAACTACATGCAACTACTACACATCTACATGCGGACTCTTAGTTAGAGCATGGGATTGCATGCAAGATTCCTTTTGCATGATTTACTCCTTGATTTGCTCCTTGTTTAACTCCGCAACTGACTAGTTATCTCCGGAACTTGTTGTAGGTGTTGAGTCTTCTCATTGATCACCACTATAGTTCATTACCTTGGGATCTTCACCCACTATAGTTCATTACCTTGGGATCTTCACCCAGTAATGCTATATAATGAGCATTGTAACATATTTTCTAATGAATCATTCTTTTCTTCTTTCAATTCTCTTTTAATGTTTTTGCTCTGCAAAGCTGTGTGTTCAACCTTTACTAGCTAGATTCATTTGTGCAGGTTTTCTAACACATTTACAACAATGAGATACATGAACATGCATGTTTACCCATGGTGGTTCGAGCAATATCAACATGCATGTTTACCAAGGGTGGCTCCAAGCTATGGTTGCTTCCATTTTTCTGTAAAGTTGGTTGAGAGTTGAGAGTAGGTTGATGCCATGTTTTCTGTTAAACATGGCGAAGGTTAGTCTGCCATTTTTTCTATTGACGTTGGTCTCGTTATCGCCGTCGATAATAAGGCCGAACAAACACAGAGAAAAACAGAAAGGACAATATAGGGGGGAGGGGAATTAGATGAGAGAACCACGCACGTCGATAACCAAGAGAAGCAATGGGAATGGTCTTAAACTTGCCAACAAAGCTTATAAATTTCATTTTTTCTCTCTGATTTCCTTGGCCTAGGAAAAGATAATGTAATGACTAGTATCTCAATTAGATAAGCATCCATCTAAGAACCCTTTCACTTGAACTATCGCTAAGGGCTGTTGTCTTCTACACTAGCGTTAATATCACAACTTCGACTACGGTTGAATCGTTGAAACTTGCTTGCAGAGGACTGATTTATAGTTTCTTTCATGGAGTTGGAATGGTTGACTTCGTTCGTGGAGCTGGCGAATGGCCAATTAAGTGAAGGATGTGAGAACTATTTCGGCATCTTCAACCATATCTACTATTATGGGGTTGGCTGGCGGTGGATAAACTATTATTGGTGTTGCTTCTACCTTTACCACTGGTGGTGGTGCTATCTTAGTAGCTGGTGTGAGGTCAATAACATCATATATATATTTATAGAGATATGCATATCTGCTTCCTGAACCAACAAAATCAACTGGTACATTTGGACCTAGAAGTAAGCAAAGGTAAGTTGCCGGAAAAAAAGGCAAATAATTATTTCTTAATTCAAAATCACAATGGAGGAACTCACCTGCATGATTGCTTTCATGATTTCTTTCGGTTTAGGAAAATTGGTGTTATCTCAACTGCCACTATATCTATTTGGATGCGCCACCTAACTGCCTATCTATCTCGCAATTCCCAGAATCCTCCCAATCTTTTTAGAATCCAAATAGTGTCAAGGTCGATGCCTTTCCAATCTATTGTCCTTGTTTTTTCATTCTGTCTTTCAGCTGAAGAATCTACAAATCTACTGTCCAGAGTAGTTGTGAAAGTTCTCCACCCAAATCCGTTTTTTGATTGATTAAGTGTCGGTCGGGGATCCATATCCAATTGGAGATAGAGTAGTTTCAGTGAGAGATTCATATTCAATAGCAGATGGAGTAGTTTTAGTTGAACCACAGCAACCCATGCGCAATAGAAAAGCAAGGACCAATGACCGAGGGATACTCAATATAGTTTCTTAGCAAGAATCTTTTTATATCCCCGATGAACTAGGATTTTCATCGAACCCATTAGAAAGAGTGACATAAGAAAAATGTGAAATTAGGATATTTTATAAATTTTGTTCCTAACTGTATGGTCTGAAGATCTTACCTCTGCTCTGCTAGATCTTTCCTGCCCCATGCTCTGCTAGATATGTCCTGCCTCAGTTGGTTGATCTGCTCTAACTGACAGATAAGACCGAACCGCCTTATCTCGCTGACGTGAGTGACCTGCGTTACCCACCAGACTTGACATCCGCCAAGAAAAGGGGTGTCGCTGCTTTACGAGAAACCTTCCTTCTCCCTCACTTCTAGTGTTTGAACAAGGGGTTGCTTACATTTGACACTAGAACTGAATATGCTACAGAATTTGTTCCAATTCTTACTCGGTCGGTTGCTACTAGCTATTGAACTGGAAGAGAGGCTTCGGGCTTTGCTCGGTAAATTGAATCAAAAGGTGCTGTCACCACATTAGCTTCTTGAATCAATAGGTGTTGTGATCATCTTAGCTTCTTACTTTCATGATAGTAATTATGTGCCATGCGGAAGCAGAGCCACCGATTGAAAAAGGAAGTCGTAGGACGGATGATGCCGTGTGGTTTACTCTTCGAACTCCCCAGCTATGCGGCTCGGCAACTCTCGCCCTCACTCTGCGTTATAGTTTCCCATAAAAAGTGAGAGCTTATCCTACCCAGCCCACTCTTCTCCTTTCTTTTAAACAAGCCTTTGAGCAAGTTGAGCTACAACAGGAGAAACAGAAAGAGAGGCAATTTTGTGCCCAAACTGAAATGAAATCAGGACTTTGTCTGGATCTGCACTGTGGATATAAGGCCATTGTAGAAGATTGGCTGTTGAGGCGACAGGCCAGGCAGGTTAAGACGTTGAGCGGTAGGCGAGGCAGGTGTTGAGGAAAACGCCTGCAGCGGTAGGCACTAGCCTGTATATAAAAGGAAAAACATTCACATTAAATGTTTCAAAGTAATGATAACTTTCAAGTTAGCATTAGCCCAATTTCGTAAAGGCTGTAAACTCAAATCAATGCTGGTTCATGAAAACCATACATTCTTGTGGGTAATAGAGGTCCAGACTCCAAACTAAAACTTTGCGTTAAATTTTGTTTTATAGAATAATTTTGTTAAAACTTAGATTAAAATATTGAATAAGCCCGTTGTCAACTTAAATTAATGGTGGGTCAACAGTTTTCTATGCTATGTCGAAGTCAGAGACTAATAAAGACTGTTCAATCCCTCAACATAATATTGGTCTTGCTCGACATTTTTGGGTCATCCAGTTGCAGGTTTTCGGTCTATTGCGTGACCCCGTGACAATGGATCAAATATATTAGTTTGTTAGAGTCACTCCATTTTCGGAAATGCTCTGCTCCATATTGTAAGTAAACTCATCACGGTTAAAAAAGAAATGAGAATTGCGAACCGCAATAGCTATGGGGGGTGGGCTGTTGTTAGTAGAGTGGAAATGTTCGTATAACATTGACAATCGAGTGGATTCGTAAAATTGCATACATCATGGAGAACTTTTTTCAAATGGTGGAAATATCCGAATAGTCTCTGGTCAATGATGGGAAGTTGCAATCGAGAAGTTTCGTCTGAAATTATCACCACAAATACAAAAATGTGGTCATATATAAAGCTAAGCATGGAATGTCCCATCGAAAAAGAAAACGAGAACTCGAAATGGACATAGTATAAACAGTGTGTAAAATGATTTTAACTTGGGGATGGTTAGGCAGAATTATTTTGTTTTTTTTAAGTGGGACAAATTAGTATGTCAAAGTTTTTGAAATTATGTTTAATTTTAAAGTGAATATTTTGGAAAATGAGGTTAATTTTTATAAGTTGAAATAGAAATAAAAAATTATGTTTAATTATGTCTTTGTTAGAATATTTTAAAATTTAACAAATATAAGTGACATCAATTTTTTTATCTCATTCTGTAAAACGCTCCTCACTCCTCTGTCTGATTCTGGAATATTTGCTGCAATAAGTACAAACATATATAATGAAGTAGCACGTGCCAACAACCCAAAAGAGGTAGCCTGGCAACCTTCCAGGAATCGAAATCTTTTTCTCAAACCCCAAGGAAAAATTCGCTGATAAATAACAGACCTTAAAAAACTCAGTAACACAAAAAATTAGGGTTTAATTTCTTTGATTGCTTATTTATGTAACTGACCTTTTTCCCAATTGCCATAACATCAGCACCCTCTATCACCCGGTCAATGAAAATTGCAGATGTATCCCTATGAAATTATTGGCTATTAGAAAACTCAAAATCACGACCACGCGCAGAGTTGAGTGCCTCTATTATATACAACATGGACACGCAACCTTTATTTGTCTATTCTGAGAAAAACTCTGGTTAACTCTGCATCTCTTTGGAGATCCTCTATTTGTAGTTCTCCGTTCTCCGCTCATTAAGGATTGCATCTGGTTTATCTATGTTTCACCAGAATAGGTCTTCGACAAATATTCGGTAATAAGAAATAAAGTAGTCGCGGATCGTTTCTTGCTCTTGCTCAGCCCACCTGTAAGTCCATCTTCACCACCATCGGAACTTATTGAGCTAATTATAGAATTTTCCATCCAAACACTTTTTCATAAATTTTCTCTTGACATGCTCATAATGTAATAAACAAAGACCAGATCTAATCAAAATTCCAAGTTTTCTATACTGCACGGTCCTGAACTTGTAGATAGGACGTCCTCTCGAACGTGTTGTCCAAAATTGTTATTAGATGGCATCTATACAACTTCTCTGGAAGCTATAGATTGCAGCATAATTGATGATTACAACGTTTGTGAACGTGACATTCTCCAGCCCCTGCCCGACTGGTAACCAGATTTACTCGAATCTGTTGCTACCGATTATCCCTGCGCCTCTTTCCCTCCGTACACTATTGATCTCGTTTCGTCGAATCCCCTTCCTCAACGTCAGATTGCCATTTATAACAGACAACCCTCCCTGCAACGGGAGGAAACTATTGGTTTACATTCCACAGAAGGGATCGACGGTAACCGGAAGGATTTAGGTTTATCTTTTGGTAAGAAAAATGACAGCGCGTTTGTGAAATGGAAGGCTGTAAACCCCGATTTACCACGTTACTGCAAACCAAAAAAATACTCGTCTTTGCAGAAGCGCTGTATCCGTTTTCTGAATGACATCAACAACCACAAATTCTTTTGAATGACAATAATTGTGGCGATCAGAGCGTGGTCATAAGCAGTAATTACAGCAAGCTTGCTATCCACCATGTTGTAGCAGCAAGCAAGAGGCGAGAACACGAGTGATGTGTTCTCTACTTAACGCGCATTCCTGCCCATTGTTACAAATATTAAGTAAATTTAATTTTCGTGGAGGGTAGGGGTCTTTGACTTTCCTAGCTTCCGGCACGGGGAAGTTTTTCCACACTACTTGGATTTCGGGTATTTCGCGAGCTTATATGAATAATATTTACTCACAACAAAAATGAAGACTGCCTATTATATTCCAAAAACTGAAAATATATATGAGGCTGCGGCTCTTGCGGCTCATTCACTAAGTAAAAATTAAAATTTCAAAGCGGAATAATACATAGTAAAACATTGTAACTGTTGTTCTCACGTGTCCACCAAAATTTGCTTTATTATTTTCTCCCTACATATTTGGTCTTTTTTTTCTCTAACCTTTTACTCTCTAACTTATTACAAAATGACTTTTACATTCATATATAACTCAACATACAATTTTACATTTAATTCATGATAGAGGAAAAATAATATAGTGTTGTTGAGTGTGATTAGAATTGCAACATACAATTTTACATTTAATTCATGATAGAGCAAAAATAATATAGTGTTGTTGAGTGTGATCAGAATTGCGCAGATGTTTTTGGAGTGTGGGCAATATAAATGCTTGCCCGTATCTATTTACCAAAGTACATTTACTGCTTTAAATTATTTCATGCGTTTCAGAATGGTTCTCGTCTGACTTCAGTCCTTCCATCTTCAAACAGAGATACAACCTACAAAAATACATCTGAGAAGTGTTTCAGAATGGTTCTCGTCTGACTTCAGTCCTTCCATCTTCAAACAGAGATACAACCTACAAAAATACATCTGAGAAGTATTGCTGTTGTGAGCTGTTTATTGCGGTGGTTGGGATTATTATTTCCAACACTCCCCCTTAATCACAATTGCCGCCATTTACAATTCACAAATAGTTTATGAGATAAAAAAAATGTTCACATGCCAATGGCTTTGTGAAGATGTTAGCGAATTGTTCCTATGATGTGCAGTGTTGCAACACAATTTCATCATTGTTAATCAACTCTCTAATAAAATGATATTTGGCATGAATATGCTTGGTCCTTTTGTGGAAGACAGGATTCTTTGACAATGCAATTGTTGAGTTGTTGTTGCATATAATAGTTTTCGCACCCTGTTGATCATGACGAAGATCCCTCAACATCCTTCTCATCCAAACTCCCGAACACATTGCTACTATTGCTATGACATATTCAGCTTTTGCTGTTGACAGTGATGCTATTGGCTGCTTCTTGGAGACCCATGAAATGGTTTCAAAACCCTAATGAAAAACATATCGTGACGTGCTCTTTCTTTCATCGACATTGCCTGCCTAATTACTGTCAATGTAACCAACCATCTTGAAGTCACTTGTTACTGTGTACAAAACGCCATACTAGTTTTTCCCATTGACATACATCAGAATCCTTTTTGTCACTTGCCAATGTGTCTCCTTGGGTGTCTCCATGAGCCTTGAAACCAAACTTACTGCATATATTATATCCAGTCTAGTGGCGGTCAAATACATCACATTGCCTATCATACTTTTGTATAATGTTGGATTGACATCGCTGTTGCAATCTTCTTTGCTCAACTTCAACCCTATGATAGTTGGAGTTGGTGCGGACTTGTTGTTCTGCATTTTAAACATCTCCGAAATTTCTGCCACATATTTTGCTTGAGAGATAAAAATGTCATTTTTTGTTTGCTTCACTTATATGCCCAAAAAATATCTTAACAATCCCAAGTCAGTGATTTCAAATTCAATATTTTCATAACTTATTTGAAATCAACGATGAGGAAATCATCACTGCCTAAAAAAAATAAAATCATCTACATATAAGATGAAAATGAAAATCTTAATTTCACTCTCTTTGATGTAAAGAGTAGGTTCACCGTCACATTTATCGAAACCATTGTCCAACAAGTAAGCATCTATCCTGTTATACCATGTGCACAGTGGTTGCTTCAACCCATAAAGGGCTTTCCTCAACCGATATACTTTGTCTTCTTGGCCTTCAATCTCGTAAACAAACAGTTGCGCAACAGACACTTCCTCTTTCAGCATTCCATTCAAGAATGGTGATTTTACGTCCATTTGATAGACTCTCCATTTGTGCTGCACAGCAATCGCCACAACTGTGCGCACTATCTCCATCGACACTACTTGCGTGAACGTCTCCACATAATCTCTTCCATGTTGCTGCTTATATCCTTTGACAACAAACCTTGCTTTGTGCCTTTCAATCTTTCCCTCAATGTTGCTTTTTGTCTTATAGACCCACTTCACTCCAATAGCATGTTTTTCTTTCGGAAGGCTCACTAACTCCCATGTGTCATTCCTTTCTATTGCTTCTATTTCTTCCTACATTGCCACAACCAATTTTTCTTCTTTCACTGCATCTTCAAAGTGAATTGGGTCATCTACATGACAAAATAATACAAATAAGGAATTTAGACCTATGCCACTATCAACTTTACCTTACTCATAAATTTCATTTAATTTTTTGAACTTTGGTCTTCTTGTGCTTGTTGAAGATGGGCTTGACATGTCACTTGGTGTCGTGCTTCGTGGTGTGCTTGGAGAAGCATTTTCTTCCCTGCACGAAACTGTCCTATTATGTGTTGATGGCATTGCTTGATGTCTGTTTTGCTGCGCTTGAATAGGAGTAGCGGGAGTCAATGTTGATGAATTACTTGCTGTTGTTAATTCCTCTCTGTCTTCATGTGGTATATATGCTTTGACATTGATTGTTTTTTGTAAACTTCCATCCCTTTCTTCCTCTTCTATGACTGCACATCTCTACTGATTATGACCTTCTTGGTTGATGGATTGTAGAGATTGTATACCTTGGATTCATCACTGTATCCAACAAATATCCATTTCTTCCCCTTACTGTTCAACTTCTTCCTTAACTCATGCAAGACATGCGCATATGCCACACATCTAAAAACTCTCATGTGAGTGACATTTTCCTTTCTTCCACTCCATGCCTCTTCAGGAACAACGTTATGTATGCTTTTGGTTGGACATCTATTTAAGATATATGTTGCACAAGCGACAACTTCAACGCAATAGTCATTTGGAAAATGCTTTGCCTTCAACATACTCCTTTCCATCTCCATAATGGTCCTATTCTTCCTTTCTACCACAACATTTTGTTGCAGTGTATATCTTCTTGTAAATTGCTTGTGAATTCCATGCTCCCTGCAAAATTGAAGTCATTTGAAATGTATTCTCCACTTCTATCAGTCCTAAGGACTTTGATGTAGTGTCCAGTTCACTTTTCAACAAGAGCCTTGTATTGGCAAAGGTGCTCAAACACTTCACTTTTATTATTTAAGAGAAAGACCCATGTCTTCCTTATGTAGTCATCTATGAAGGTCAATACATAGTGACTGCCACCAATTGATGGTGTTTGCATTGGTCCACATAAATCTATCTCAGTGGACAATCTCCAAAGGTGTCTTTTCCCTAGCTGACTTTCCTACTAGAAATGTCTCTCTATGTTGCTTGCACAAGATACATCCTTTAGATATGATTTTTGGTTTTTTTATGAGTGGCAGTCCCCTCACCATGTCTTTCTTATGCAGCAAATTCAAACCTCCAAAGTTGAGATGTCCAAATCTCAAGTGCCATAACCAGTTTTCATATTTTACCTCTGCTTGAAATTTTACCTGTGTAATAACTGTTTCTTTTTTTCCATCTTCTTGTGAGTTCATAAATAGTTGTGCGTGTGCACCTTCTTTCTGCAAATCTGATATTATTTTTAGGGGAAACATTCTATTGTTTGTCATCTGAACTTTTTCAATCAATTGTCAGCTTGGAGGCATATTCGAAATTGTGCACACATTATTTTTGAAGAAGACATTGTAGCCTTTCTGCATGAGTTGTCGAACACTTATGAGATTATGTTTTAGACCGGGGACAAAGTAAACATTTGAGATGTATTTCTTTTCTCTCTTCTTTGTTAAGATATTAACTCTTCCTTTTCCCATGACAAAGACTTTGTTATCAGTCCCTAATGTCACTTCATATTTCACACTTTCATCTAGATCAGAAAACATTTCTATGTTTCCTGTCATGTGGTTGCTACACCCTGAATCTAGATACCATATATCGCTCTGTTTTTCTTGTGCTACATTACAAGCTAAAAACATGTTATCATAGTTATGATTTTCTCTTGTGAAATTTATATTTGGTTTGTTAGTAATGTCATATTGCTTCTTTCTACATTCATTTGCATACTGACCATACTTCTTACATTAATGAAATTGAATTTGAGATTTATCATACTTCTAACCTTGTGCTTTATTTTGGCTTAGGCTTTGACTTGGATTTTGATTGCTGCCTCTTCCATTTGAGGTTGAAGGGCTGCTTCTTCCACCTCTGTGTGGGCTTCTTCCTCTTCCTCTAGCATATGATCTTCCTATGCCTCAACCTTAACCAAAAGATACTTGTGTCTTGAAAGCAACCTCCAATGAGAAGATTGCTACTCTATTTAGTCTATGTTCATGATAAATTAGAGATACGTTAAGCTTATCCCCTGAGAATTGTGAGAGATCCTTTGTCTCTTCTATGGCCACAACAATGACCTCAAACCTTGCTGGCAAACTTCTTAAAAATTTATCAACTATTCTTCTTTCCTCAAGTGTCTTACCATGAGACATGGTTTGAGTAACCAACCCACTTACATGTGCAAAAAATGAGTCTATATTCTCAGACTCTTTCATACAAAGTGTTTCAAAATCTCTCCTCAACATTTGCGGCTTTGTTATCTTGACTTTTCCATGCCTTGGTAGGTTCTCTGGAGAGTGTCCCATGCTTGCTTGGACTTTGTTGCTACTGCAGCCCTTCAGAAAATAATTTTATGAACTGCTTGGAAAACATAAAATAGGGTTTTTGAATCCTTCTTCCTGTTGTCCCTTAACAAATATTTTTCTTGTTGAGATAAGGCATTGTATGCTACTGAATCTCCTACTCAATCTGCTGGTTCTTGAAAAACATTATCCACCAAATCCCAAATGTCTTAAGAAGAACATGGGGTCTTCATTGTAATAGCCCAATAATCGTAGTTTTTGTCATTAAACTGAGGTATTCGAGGATTAGTGAAGCTTGTGCTTGATGTTTTCATTTCTAAGCATAAAAAACTTTCTACCTGCTAGTAAAGATGCTAAAAAATAATTCGCTTTCAAATCACTTGTTTTTACACTAATAGAGTTTAGCCCGCTCTAATGCCATATTAGAAATATTTAGTAAATTTAATTTTTGCAGAGGGGGAGAGGTCTTTGACTTTTGCAATCTACTTCGCCCAAGCTAGCTTCTCCTGGGTAGCTATTACACATACTTGGATTTCGTTCACTTATGAATAATATTTATTGATGAAAAAAATGACAAAGTAAGTTTGAAGCAACACAATAAAAACTTAGTATTATATTCTAACCCTGTAACTAATTTTGGCCAGCTATTTCACACACTATTTCACATACTTGGATTTGGCGCAAGGAGTTTGAGAGACTCATGAATAATATAAATGACAAAGTAGGTTTGAAGCAACACAATAAAAATTTAGTACTATATTTGACAACATGAAAATACATTCACATGAGGTTGCACCTCATTCACTAAGTAAAAACTAAAATAATTTCATGCAGAATAACACAGTAAATACCATAATTGTTGTTTTTATGCGTCCACCAAAATTTGCTCTACCATTTTCTCCGTAGAGACTTGCCCTCTCTTTTTCTCTAACCTCTTACTCTCTAACCTATTACAAACTGACTTTTACATTCATATATAACTCAAAATACAATTTTACATTTAATTCATGATAGAGCAAAATTAATATGATGTTGTTGTTGAGTGTGATCAGAATCATGCAGGTGTTTATAGAGTGTGGACAATATTTGCTAAACAAATGCTTGCCCATATCTATTTACCAAAGTACATTCACTGTTTTTAATTCCTTGATGCATTTCAAAATGATTTTAGTCTGATGGCCTCCCGCCGATTCTAAAAGATCTGTTGTTGATAGGACTCGTGTCCTGGATGAATTAATGGTTGACTTAATGTGTTGGTACGTTCCCTCGGTAAAGGTTTTAGGGTTTTAACAGGTCTCACTGGTTACCCACCTACACATGCCGGTTCTCCTCACACGGCAACTCGACTTTTGTCAACCCTACTCTACTCATTTGTCATTTGCACTTTTGTCACTCTACCGAGTCCTGCTCTGCTCTGTGAGAGCTCTTTCACCTCCGTCACTCTGGTTTTCGAGGCTTGTCCTGTGGGTTCTCTCGACCCCTTCTTGCTTTTGAGATGGTGTTTCAATGGTTATGGAGGCGTCGTTCTTCTGCACAGGGTTTGTATTCAGTTGACTGGTTTATTCACTCAATTTTGCTGTTTAAAGATTGTTCCTGTTCGGTATGCTAATAGGTTGTTTCATGGCAGGGTTTACTCCAAGCATTTGCACTCCAGTTCTACTGCTAAGGTGAGTTCTTGTTCCCCGTTAAACTACTTTGCCGTTTCTTTTCACGCCCTGACACCTTCGCTCTGTGTCTTCACGGGTTATTGGCTATTTTATTGTTTGGTTCGGCCTCCTCTGTTCAAGTGAGCTTCTACACCTCTGTTTACATTCACTTCTTGTTTTTTTTCTTTAAGGATTATTCAGTTTATAACTCTGCTAACCCGTCCTCGTTCTTGTTTGCAGGTGGTTCGGTGATGTTGGCCTATGGTTGGCGTCCTCCACGACCAATGACAGTCATTCAAACCCTCCAATTTCTTACTCCGGGTAAAGGTCTTACCATATCAGTCTTTCGTTCATAGAGGTTTTTGAGATTTAGTTTTGGTAGTTGTCTGTCGCCTGTGCGATGAATTTAATGGTCTCCTAGTTGGTGTAACTTCTCCGGTCTTCTGGCAAGTTGGTCTTGTTGTTGGGGTCTCCGTTCTGCAATGCGTTTTTCTGGGTTCTTTGAAACCTTATCCTGTAGATGGTTAGCAGTATGCCTTGAACCCTGGTCCTGTAAAATCTTGTTGTTTGCTTAGTTTGTCAGTTGGCATTCGGTCATTTCAAAACCCTCGTCCTGTCAATAGGAATGCTCGGTCATAAGGAACTCTCGGGTATCTGAAACCCTGGTTCGCCGACTCCGTTGGTATGCTCTTGCTGTAATAATTTTGGTGACTCTGTCTGTTATGTAATATATTTTCGCGTAACTCTGTTTCGGTTCTGTTGAATGAGTTTTTTGGTCTCGAGAGGACCGTGAGACAACTAGATTGTGTATAAATTGTATTGATAATGAAATGATACAGCTATTTTGATTTCATTATGGTATTGCTTTATTCATATTAATGTGAAGGTTTTTATGGGTTACCTGAGTTGGTTTACACGCGCAGTTTCTCGTTCCCTTTCATTCTGGAAGTAATATTTTTATGCCTGCTCTCTGCTATTCTCGTTAGCTCCCTCTGTCTGGAGTTTGTCCGTACTTGGAATTGTTCTTTCTCCTCGGTCTGGAAGAAATTAATTGTGTATCCGCTCTCTGCTCTTCTCGTTAATTCTTTCTGTACTATTACCCCAATGCAAGTTTAGTTACACACACAGAATTATATTTTCATGCATCAAATTTTCTTTTACAGTGATGATACAGTAGAGAAAGTAAAACAAAATGTTTAATTTGGAA
>APFE031415613.1:0-15461 GCA_000404065.3 Pinus taeda | reverse complement strand
TTGATTGCACTCATGTTTTAAAAAAAAATCGCTATATGTTGAATCTTTTTCCTTTAGTTTCTTTACATATTATAATATACTCTACTTTTATTGATGAAAAGGAATATGGAATAAAAAAAATCGCTATATGTTGAATCTTTTTCCTTTAGTTTCTTTACATATTATAATATACTCTACTTTTATTGATGAAAAGGAATATGGAATAAAGGAAAAGTTTAGTTTTCTTCTTTTAGTTACATGTAACATAATTGAGAAAAAAATTCATCAAATGTACACTTTATAACTTAAAGTACATCCCCAATTAGAATCATTAAAACCAACAAGTTCAAACCCATTAGAAGTCTAGTAATGAATATCAAAAATTATACTTCCTTTCACAAAACTAAATGCTATCTTAGATGCCTTCACATGAATTTTAAATAGACTTTCATATACATTCAAACAAGAGAACATTCAAACAAGAGAAACTAAATAAAGGATATTAGTTGTGTGTGAGTTAGAAATACCAAATTTCCAACAATACATAACGTCATCCTCTCTACACAACAAAACTCCATGATAAATTGTGATAGATTTACAATCATTCATATCAAACTTCTTCAACATATACTTTGCATGACTTCTTTGAGAAATGAAAATTTCATCAAAACTATAACAAACTTTCATTGTTGGAAAATATTGCATTAGACCCTAATCATTCATTTTAAATTAATTCATCATAGCAATTTGGAATTAGTCATTTACCTTAAAACGGCTACCCATATATAGTAAATTGTCAACATACAAACTCACAAAAAAATGTTTTCATTGCCTTATTACTTTATTACTTGTACTAAAGGGTGAGTTCAAGATTACTTATTGAAATATTCATAAATGATACCATATCTTAGGCTTGATTATAACCCTATAAAGCTTAATTTAACTACTTTTATATATGTGTGTGGGGGTATACTTGTATTGAAATGGTAAAATAGAAATTTATAGCATAAATATATATAAATAAATGAGATAACTCAATATCTATATTCTAATAAAAGTTTTTATTTATTAGTTTTTTATATAGTTAAAATTTTGTATACATAATCAAATAACATTCTTTTTATTAATTGCATTGGAGTGCATGATGTAACGGTCGGGGCGGTTGATTGGCACGCCACCCGGCCGAGTTCGAATCCTTGGAGCTACGCGATGATGCAGTGTATTTGGAGTTGCGCGATGATGCAGTGCATTCTGTCCGATGACATATGGCTGTTGTCAGCGGGGCCGAGTTCAAATCCTTGCAGCTGTGCGATGATGCGGCGTATTTGGAGCTGTGCGATGATGCAGTGTATTATGTTTGATGACGTATGGTTGTTGTCAACATGATCTAACACATATATGTACAAAAAAAGGGCCCATAATGCTTCTAAAGAGAACTACCCCTCCCATTTTAAAAGCATTCTTTTTATTAACTATTAATGTTAAAAGTATTGCATTTTATTTCAAAAAGAAAAATATAAATCACTTGTTATACTCAAAAAGTTCAAACCTATTGTGAAAAATGAAAAAATTTCTTAAATCATTTGATTAAAGATTGAATATGGAAATGAATCTTAATTAAAAAAAAAATCAATCTTATCAGGATATGAATATTGATGTGATATGAATATTAGAAATTTCTAACCCTATAATCTCATCTTCTCTTTTGTATTTAATTTATTGTAAATAGAGGATTTTCCAAATAAAATAAATTGTATTGATTATAATTTTAGAAATATATTTTGTGTAACATAGGATTTGCAATAATCTTGAAGTTGATTTTAAATCAGTTATCGTGCAACGTTGGGTAGTGAACTTAGAAAGTATGAAATTTATATGCTGATGTGGTGATATAGAAAGTTACATGCATAAAACTTCTTATATTATAATCGTAATGACTTATCTTGGCATATTGGCTATAAAAATTTTCAGTGACCGTTCTAAGTTTGATATTTGTATGCTAATGATGAGATGACACCGAATGTTACATGTGCAAAAGTTTTTAAGTTTGGAAGTAAACTGTGCGAACGAGAATCCTTAATGAAAAGCCAATTAGAGAATCCTTAATGAAAAGCCAATTAGAAGGTCGATTCTTATTGTAAATGTAAAGCAGTCAATCATTGTAGGTTGTTTAGTTCATTCACTCTACGTTTTTGGGTAGGCTGGAAAAACTCTTCTTCCATATCCTATATCTTTTAACATGCTTCAACTTTGTCTTTTTATAGTAGGTTTAAAACTTTGGTTTCTTCATTTGCTCGTGAAACTCTTCCATTGTTCTTGGTTGTGTACAGATATCATCTATCTCTTCAAAAATATGTTTGTATGTGAATAGCTGCCATATGTAATCTTTTGTAGTGTGTTTTTCATCATACACTTGTTGCAACATAAGATGAGAATAAAATTTATTCTTCAAAACTCTAATACTTGAAAATATCATTAATGTTTTCATCATCCATATTGTCTTCAACATTCATTTCTGCATGTTCTATGCAAACTTTATGAAGACATGGTGCTGCAAGCCATGCTTCAAGGAACATTAACTCTTGTTCATAATTGTCTTGCTTACCTGCACATTGGAAATAAGTGCTAGGATTAAAAATATTTGTGTAACCATATTGGTTTTGTTAATTCTGAGTTACAATGAGAGTTTTCTCTCGTTCTGCTTCCTTCTATGCCTTTGTTTCTTTAGATACATCAAAGAGGTTTTCTTCCACTTGGTTTGTTGACTGAAGTGGGATTCTCTCACCAAATTGCATCATGTCAATATCATGTTTTAGTTGCATAATTGTAGAAATCATCTAGATTCACAAGCTAATGCAATTTTTTAAAGCAAGACACAAGAATTTAATTCTACTCTTTACAGTGAAATCCCATAAACATCGAGTAAATAATAATCAATAGAGAAAGAAAGTCAAAGGCACATAACACAATAAATATATGGGGAAAGCCACAACTCAAAACCCCACTATATATTTTATATTAATCTAGAAAATCAAGATGAAATTACAATGCTTGTTCTCTCAAGAACAATCCAAGCACTCAACAATTTCAATCTCCGACTCATAAGTAATCTCAATGCTAAATATTAGCCAATTAAAATCTCTCCAAGTCACTATTCCAATGTGTAATTCCTATGAAGCATAGCTTGTATTTAAAGGGAAACAAAGCCTCTAAAAATAGTGCAATCCCTCAAGGATCAATCCCTGATTGCATGCACTATCAATGCAACTCAGAGAAATCTAAAACAAATAGTGCATTGTCCCTGCACTCTCGTTCAATTGGCTCTTTCTCAGAATCACCATGCATGAGTTTCTGATGACTAAATATTCAGTTAACTAGAGTAGCACTGATGCAGTTTATTAGTGTCACCATTGATTGTTAGCTTACGATTAGTTCTCTCAATTAGTTTGAGAACTAATTTTACTCAACTAACTCATGAAACTAAGTCTTCTATTTTAGAACTCACATTGAACTCCTACAAAGTAGGGAGAACATATACATGACTTCCAAAAGATTTACAACTCGAATTTCCCAAGTTAAGTAAGTTTAATAAACCTAATTTAACTATTTTAAGTTGCTATGAGAATATTATTCAAATGTAATTAACAATTTAATTCAAGGAGAAATTAAATTGGAATTTCTTGTTGCCATTTCTCAATAGACTCTCAACAAGAAAGGGATTATCAACTACCCCGATCCTCTCTCTGTGAAACTCAAATTTACATCATGACAATGCCTTTGTCAAGATGCCAATATCTTTCTCCTCTGTGGGAATGTAATCTAACAACATGATCCGCCTTAATACAAGATCTCTGAGATGATGATACTGGATATCAATATGCTTGGATCAACCATTAAAGGCTGCATTTTCATAGAGTTTGATACAACTATGATTATCATAGTAAATCATTGTCGTATCCATTTACTAACCAAAAAAACCAAGTAGGATCTTCCTCATCTAGATAGCCTCACGTGCTTCTTGACTTGCAGCCATGTACTCTGCCTCTGCCGAACTGAGTGTAATCGATCTATGTTTCCTATATTACCAAGAAATTGTCATTGACCCAATACTAAAGATTCCTCATGATGTGCTCTTCCTATCGGATGGGCTCCCTGCCCAAACTGCCTTGATGAAGCCTTGAAGCTTCACTCCCTCTGTCCGTGTATACCATAACCCAAACTGGGTAGTGCCTCTCAGGTATATCAATACATGATTTTCTGCCTTCCAATACAGCTTGGTAGGCTTAACCATGCCTTGACTAAGCTGGGTAAGTAAATAGCACATATCTGGTCATGTGTTGACCAGGTACATGGGTGAACCCACAAGCTACCTGTAAATAGTAGCTTCCACTACTTCCCTTAAAGTAGCATCATCCTTCCTCAAGTTACCAACTAGAGCAGTCTCCATAGGTTTACTGGTCTCCCTACAGAATCTCCTGAGTATCTCGTTGGCATACTTTCCCTAAGATACAAACAACTCTTCATCTCACTGTCATAGCTCCATGCCAAGAAAGTAATGCATGAGCCCCATATCCTTCATCTCAAACTCTCTTGCAAGGTCCCAGTTGCAAGATTTGATGAACTTCTCATCACATGTCAGTATGAGATCATCAACATAAATTACAATGAACAACTTACCTACCACCACTATGTGGTACAAGTTTGCATCCACCTCACTCTTCGTGAAGCCTAACCCAATGAAGTAGCTATCTATCCTAATGTACCAAGCACAGGGTGCTTGTTTCAGCCTATTCAACGGTCTCTTGAGTTGGCACACATGCGACTCACAGTCCAAGGTTTCAAAACCTTCGGGCTGCTCTATGTACACCTCTTCCTCAATCATGCCATTGAGGAAAACATTATTCACCTCCATATGATGGATCTTCAAACCCATCTATGCCGATAATGCCAAAATAGATTTGATTGACGAGTAACTTGCGACAGGAGCAAAGGTCTCATCATAGTCAATCCCCTCTATATGTGAAAAGCCACGAGCCACAAATCTGTCCTTATGCCTCTTCACACTACTGTCTACAACTCGCTTTACCATGTAAATCCAACAAGAGCTCACAACTGACTTGTCCTCTAGTCTCAAGACCACATCCCAAACACTGTTTTGAACCATGGGGCCATACTCCACCATTGCATCAACCCAAACCAACTGTTGCACTCCTTCCTGAAAGGAAGATAGCTCTGTCACAACATATGGAACCATAAGTGCCATGTATCCAGTGTACCTCTCTGGTGACCTCCTCTATTCGTGCTGAGAAGAGGGTGCTCCCACATTCTATAATATTCCTAACCCAGAATATTCCTCAAATGTCAACAAAAACTCCAACCAAATATGTGCAAATGATAAAATAACCCAGAAGTGATAACATAAGAATGGAACAACATATAATAATGTAAACCAGGAATATAAGCAGATACACAATAAATGTTGTGAGAAATGCTAAGCCATTTTATTATACTGAGCAATAAATGTGTACAAGAGGTGACTAGATAGATGGCACCTCGACTTGCACAAGGCAAGTGAAGAAATACTCTCAGAATGACAAGAATGGCCTCTCTGCGTGGATGTTGTTGTTGTGCTACTACTGTTGCTAGAAAAAAATGATGATTTGGGGATGCTCCCCTCCTCAAAAAAAAAATGAAACTCTAGACTCGGGTTCTACTAAAAAAACCTGGAAAAACCCAGAAAGATTTCCTGAAATGGCCTCACACTGATCTGTATCCTAGCTGTTGGAAAATATTCGTGCTACTGCTGCTACTCGAAATTGAATGAGGATTTGTGGCTATTCAGAAAAGGCTAAAACATTGGAATCAGACTCTACTAAGAAAACCCAGAAAACCCAGAAAGTTTTTCTGAAATGGCTGGCCACCGAAAATCACCCCTTGGGGTTCTACGTAGTTCCTTAAAGAAGCTGATGAAACTGCTACTGAAATGCTGATAAAACTACTGTTGGAATTCCAATGGAAATATCTTGCCTAAGTAGGCACTCAAAGTTCCTTGAGGCTAAGGGTGAGATCTCCGAATGGAGACACTCAATGCACTAAACAATGTTGCAGACTAGCTAAACAACCAACGTGCTCTAAGTCGAAATGACTATCGCAAATGCTCATAACCACAAGGATCAAAATGAGGGGGCTCCTTTCTCTTTTATAGCCTTTGCCTCTCTTAATCCCAAGGGTCACCTCCTCATGTGTGATTCCTCCCTTACCACGCGTCCCTTTCCTCCTACGCAGTTTCTCTATGTGTCTGTGTGGGCTCCATTTCTGCATCCCCTGTTGGCCCCCTTGGCTCCCCTTTAAGTCACAATGTTGTAATACTAGGAAGTTACTTTTTATTCTAAAAGTGAGCTATGTCTCCCTTCCTCACTTTTTATTTACTAATAACTATAGAAGGCAAAAATCAAACAAAATTGAATATTCCAATTAGCCATGGCTAATTAGGAATATTACACATTCTCCCGTGCATCATCCAACAATCTGTTAGCCTCTCTAGTGTGATTTCTTCCCTCTCTGGAAGGCTTTGCCTGAGTGGATGTCTACACTCTTTGAACATCTACATGTGGCTGCTCCACATCAATCTAAGGCCCCTCAACTTTAGGAGCTATTAGCTTCTCATCCACATGTAACTCAAGCTCCCTCTCATGGGATAATCCCATTGCATTCTCCTCATTTAACCTAATATCCCTGTGAACCACTTTCATCTGACTGGGCGACACGTACACCTGATAATTGTGGGGTGTATTAGTGTACCCCACAAAGATCCCCAACTCTCCTATTGGCTCAAGCTTGTTCCGTGCATCTTTGGTCACATAGCAGTAAACCGATGACCTAAAATTCCTGAAGTGACCAACATCTAGCCTCTTACCGGAATATGACTCCTCTCGTGTCTTCATATCAAGTATCTGATGTGGGCTACGGTTCTAAACATAAACCGTTGTGTTGCATACCTCAGCCCATCATCATGAAACATCACCCTTGTTTCCCATATTATGCTCATGTTCTTCCTTTTGAAAACCCCATTCTGTTGAGGGTTATGGGTTGTCGTCAACTCTCATTTAATCCCTTCCATTGCGCATAAGTTCTTAATCTCATTTGAGACATACTCACCACCATTATCACTTTGTATATCTTTAACCTTCTTGCTAAACACTTTCTCCACCATTGCTTTGAACTCACAAAACTTTGTGAAAGTTTGATCCCTTTTCTATGTAAGAAATACCTAGTGTTTACAATAATAGTCATCAACAAATATAACATAATACTTGTGTTTGGCTGTGGATGTTATCGAGAATGGTCCACAAATATGAATGGACTCTCTCTAGAATAGACTTTGCTCGACTGTCTTTGTCTCCAAAGGAAGACTTGGTGTATTTTCCCAAAGTACAACTCATGCATGTAATAACTTGCTCAAGCGTATGTTTGGAAAAGCAGGTAGAGATTTGTGGCAATATCTTCAAAGTCTTTTCTCAACATATTTTCCGCTTTTCAACTCAAAGCACCGTAATCCTCTACCTCTATCTTGTAGAGATTTTGAACTTGAATCCCTATCTTCTCTATTTGACCCGTGGCAAAGTGTTGAAGGAACGCCTTTCTTAAAGATCACATCATAGCCTCTATCCTCAAGAATGGCAATGGATACCAAGTTCTTCGTCAGTCTGGGTACATGCATAACATTCTTCAAAGTGAGTGGAGCTGCATGCTTCCTCTGAAAATCAATATTGCCCACACCAGTAACATTATACTTATCGTCAACATCCTCCTTGATATGCATGTTTAGATCTTTCTCCTCCTTTTCAATGAATAACTCTTTGTCACTAGTCATGTGGAATGAAGCGCCATTGTGTAATTACTAGACACTTCCCATCATTGAAGACACCATGATTGCAATGAGAGAAAAGTCCAATTCAAATTGGGAGGCCAAAGCCTCACCCGCTGCTCCTCCTGAGCACTTCTACTTTGACTTCTTCAATGGACAATTTCTAGTAAAGTGACTCATCTTGTGACAATGAAAACATTTAACTTTTTTCATGTCATTCTTCTTACCTCCATGATCAGAATCTGATTTGGAATGAGAAATTTTAACTTTCCCTTTCCTTGCCTTAAAACCCCACTATCTATTTTGTATTAATTCAAAAAATCAAGATGAAATTACAACGTTTGTTCTCTCAAGAGCAATCCCAGCACTGAGTAAATTCAATCTCCAACTCATAAGCAAGCTCAAGGCCCAATCTTAGACAATTCACAAGCTCTCCAAGTCTCTATTCCAATGTTTAATTCCTATGAAGGATAGCTTGTATTTAAATGGAAATAAAGCCTCTAAAAATAGTGCAATCCCACAAGGATAAGTTCCTGATTGCATGCACTATCAATGCAACTTAGAAAAATCTAAAACAAATAGTACATTGTCCATGCACTCTAGTCTCAGTTAATTCTTTCTTAGTATCGACATGCACGAGTTTCTAATGAGTAGATATTCAGTTAACTAGAGTAGCACCGATGGAGTTCACTAGTGTCAGCACTCATTGCTAACTCACTATTATGTCTCTCAATTAGTTGGAGAACTAATTTAACTTAACTGACTCATGAAACTGAGTCTTCTATTTTACAACTCACCATTAACTCACATTGAACTCCTACAAAGTAGGGAGAACATATACATGACTTCCTGAAGACTTCCAAGTCGAATTTCATAAGTTAAGTAAGTTTAATAAACTTAATTTAACTATTTTATGTTGCTATGAGAATCTAATTCATATTTTAATTCAAGGAAAAATTAAACTGGAAGTTTTTGTTACCATTCCTCAACAATAAACTACAACCATTCATCATTAGGAAACAAGTCTTCATCAAACTTAACATCAACAAATTGAGTTGTTGGATTCACCGTAGCATTGGCTATTTCAATGGCAGCTTCATTATCATCAGTAAACTCTGTTGTTGGATTCACCAAATCTTCATCCACTTGTGGTTATGCACATTCAGGTTCACAAGCATCTATGTGCACCTTTTCTGTTGCTTCTGCAAATTCTTTACAATCATTATCCACTTGTGGCTAAGCACAATGGGATTCACCAAACTCTTCATTTTCAACCTGATTACTCCCCATTTTACTAAAATTCCTCAGAAGGGTGTCTCAAGATTCCTTGGCTGACTTGGCATCTGCAATGAGGGGTAAAATGTTGTCATCAACATATTATTTTATGCATTTCAATGCGAAAACATTCTTGTCTTTTGGTTTCTATATCTTTGAAAAATAAATTCAAACATTTCCTGTGGTCTCTTCGACCTTCTTAGCCTTTTGGCTTTTCCCATTTGTTGAACGCTCACATAATGCGACTCGTGAAGAAAACCAACCTACAAACTTAGTAGCTTCATGCAATAAAAACACATTTATGCTGGATTCTTTGTTGCTTAGCTTCTTCAAATAAATGGGTCTATAATTTCTCAGAGATATGCCTCTTTTACCAAAACTATCAATTTTTTTTTTTTTTTAAATTAGAATACCCACGACCAATTTGAAAAATACTCCTCTTTAATCATAGTCATTTTTTTTAAAACCTTACCATATAAACAACAATGTTTTTTCTTAAATAATTTTTTTTGAAAGATCAAACAAACCGCTCACAAAACTCAGATATGCTTCCTTTATTTAATTTTTAAATAACACAGCTCACCTTTTTTTTTTTTATAACTTCGAAATCCTTTTTTGTAAATCCTTAAAATCCCCCTTTCATTCGAATTTTTTTCAAAAGAACTAATTTTCAAATAAAGCAAGTAACCATTGTCCTTCGAAAAAGAAATCGATGAACCTCTGCCGTTAAATTGTACGAGACCCTTCAAAAGATTTAAATAAAACTTTAAATAAAAGCTTTGCGCTTTCAAAGCTTTATATAAAAAACTCGATTTTACCCTTATCTAAAAAACTCGATTTTACCCTTATCGATGAAAAACGAGGCATTTTAAATTTTTCGGAAAAAACACTTTGAACCATTAGTGCTTTGTTGTCTGGATTGAATTTCATGTGCAGCGTTTGACCGTTTTGTGCCTCTTGCTCCCTCTTGAATGTCCTGCCACCACTTTTTTTTATAATATCACAACTACACTCTTACAAAAGTGTTTCCTATATTTTGTTAAAATATTTGCTGTGTGTTCGTGTTCTGTGTGTGGCAACTCTCGAAATAGGTTGTCTGCGCAGTCTTTCGCAATGTTTACTTACAGATTGCGAGAGTACCCAAAATTTGACAATTTCATAAGTTTTTTTTTTTTTATCTTTTGTGGCACTTCCTTTTCTTCAAACTTACGAAGGTTAGTTGTTGTAACTTCTTTCGTCCTCGAGTGCCTTATGACCCTTGCTATTTCTGAATGAACCCAAAAAAAGAATGTTGCTTTCTTTCGTGTCTTATACAACCTACAACCTTGTGTTTTGATACCATGTCAAGAAATGAATAAACATGGAGCAGATATGTTCTTCTCAATATTCAAAACTAGTTAAATATATTACATAGGAGACATCAACATTAGATCAAAGAATTAGAACTCCACTGAGCTAGAATAAAATTTTAATTGACTATGACAACTAGCAAGTGGTTCGAATTAGATTCTCTAACACAATGTTCATAGGGGTGTGACATACTATCAATGGCAGGTCCATCAAGGTAAGACACATATGCATTGCCGCCTAGAGCAAACTATCACCTACTTTGGGGACCTTATGCAAGCGCAATCAAGGAAGAGCTAATGAGTGCTAAGCAAGAAGGCACCTCTCATAGGCTCCATCTCTCAATCGCAAGGTTCTTACGAAGAAAAAAATTTGGGTACCAAACACGGGGCACATTAGTAGATGATTTAATCAATATATGCACACGATGATTTAATCAATATATGCACACGATTGATCTATATTTGCACATGAAGTTTCTCTTAGGCAGAAACCTATTAGAGAGACATGAGCATCAAGTTGATACCCTCCATTCCATTGATCATATGAATCATCACATAAAAGACTTAGACCAATGGATGAAATGAATTGAACAACATCTTGACATCCCTCCCTCAGCAAGAGGCAGTATTGGAGACAAAAAAGTTGCATTCATATTATCATGACAAACATTTATCCTTCGACATTATGATTATGCTATACTTTCCTTCTTCCCTTACTATTCTTTTTTGGCCAATTGGTTATCCAAGTTACTCAATGTTTGTATAATAAATTTTGATAATTTTAGCACTCAGTTATCTCTTACCTGTTTAGATTAATTTTTTAACTTCGATTGTCTCCCCAATAAGAGACTCTCCAAGAATTTCTCAATATTATCTTGTAACCTAAAACTTTAGCATATATATATATATATATATATATATAAACAAATATATAAAAAATATTCTTTGATAAGTATGAGTGAGAATATCCTCGTTTACATCTCCGCGTCAAGTGTTAGATTCTCCACAATTGACAACAAGTGTTGCACAAAAGTTCAGATATACCGTTTATTCTAGGTTACCCTCCACCAAATCAAACAATATCAAGCCTACTTAAAAACTAAAATATGAATAAGAGATTCCATGGAGTCTATAATTCAATGTCTATATTAGGAAGTTTATGCTAGAATTTTTAGGATATCCTAACTGAGTAAGTAGATGAAACACGCCTATATATTAATGACAAGAACCTTTAGCTCTTACTTTCATTCATTCTCTCTGAGATGTACGTAAATCATTTGCATGTTATCTATTAGTCTTAGCATGAAGTTCTTACTACTACATAAACTGGGTTTAAAGACAATTTTTAAGACAATTTTTGAGTAAATTGTCTTAAATTGAGATAAAAGAAATTCTAAATTGTTTTAAATATTGTCTTTAAGTAAGTGTCTTAAATTTTTATTTCAAAAATTTGTCTCTATAAAGACAATATAGAACACAAATATTAATTTTTTTTAAGAGACAATAACTACGGTTAAAAACATAATGTCTCTATAGTGACAATATATCTTTATTACTAGTTATTGTGTCTTTAGAAACAATAAAAATTTCTCTTTAGAAACAAAATATAGAATTTGAATTTTTTTTTGTTCAATGATTAATTCATGTTAAGGCACAATGGAACCGAACTACCAACCTCCTACATGCAAGATACATGCTCTTCCATTGAACTAGCACCCTTTAAAGAAATGTGTTGTCTCGATAAAAAAGATAAAAATAAATAAACAAAAATATATCGTCATATTAGTAAAAGAAAATTATGTTACCTATTGTGACATGACACATTTCAAACAAATGGAAAAAAATGTATTTGATGAATATAATATTAAAAAAATAAAACATTTTATATTGTCTAGTTTTCCTTATCCTTATCATCATTTTCCTTTTTAATGCTCCCCTCGCACATTATGATCCATCGAAATTCACCCATACCCAAATAAAATGTTACACTATAACAATGCTAGAAAGATACAAAACAATCCATAAATAGAATAAGGAACTACACATTGTTATATTAGTAAGATGAGTAATATTAAAAGAAGAAATCCAATAGACATGGCCTAAACATGAACTCACCAAGAGCCCAGCTAAGGCCCATGTGCTCATAATGTTCATGTTAGGATATTCCGAGACGTAGGAATAGTTAAGTATAACTTGGTCTAGTATAGAGTTAGGTAAAGTGTGTTTCTTTAACATGTACATTTGTAACTTATAATCCAATGGTCATGATATGTAGTAATCCGACATTTCATTCTCTTCTCGGTATTACCGACACTTGATTCGTGGCTTGGCACCCGATTGGTCCATGAATTCTATTTAAAGCGCATGGAGGGTCATTTGTAGGTTCACCGTGCATGAGAGAATCTTATGTAAATTTTCATTCTTTCCCTCTCTGAGGGTTTTAACCACGTCAAAATACTGGTGTATTGATCTGTGATCTATTTGTGAGCGGTGTCCTTTTGGTGTTCTGTCTGAGGAACTTACCCTGTAAATTCCTACATGGTACCAGAGCTATTTGAGGGCCGCGTCCGTTGTTGATCCAAATCTGAAGCTGGTAGAACTGCATGCGACTACCATCTCCTAGATCTCTTGTTTCTGACTGCTTTCAGGCCGAGAGGACTACTTTGTTGTGTTGGGAGCATCTGTTCCAGTGAGGAACCCCTTTTGTTTCACGCGAAAAGGTTTCCGGTAGCCCTAGTTGCGTCATTTTTTAGATTTGGAGGTATACAATGTTTATTTGCAGTTTACTGTTATTTTCTCTTTGTTTATTTCGGTTTCGGTTTATTTAGATATTTTTTTTACCAGATCTATACCTTTCATTTCTGCGTATGCTCTTTTCCCTGTGACTCTGTGCGATCTGGGCAAATCAGAAAAAGAAAGGAAGAATTTTTCTCATGCGTATGCTCTTTTCCCTGCACCTTAGTGTGATCTCGGAAAATCAGAAACATTGAGGAAAATATTTAGTTTCCACGTGAAGCTAACTTTAAGCCGTAAGGCTTGTTTTTTTTTGCATGTCCGTGTTGGGTTTTGTGTTTTTGTTTTGTAGGGAGAAAAAGAGCTTTCTCAAGCAAGCACGCAATCCAAAGCATCCGTGACTAAAAGAAAACAAAGCCCCCCCCCCCTCTCTCTACCTTTTTGTATAGCTTACTTGGTTCAAAGCTAATTTAAGAGAGTAGAGGTCTTGGGTTCAAATCTCCTTTTTGTTGAAAAAGAAACGTTTTTTTCATTTCCGCACATTCCCGCACTTTGCTGGCGTCTTCATCAACTTTTTTGAAAAAGGTCATAACTACTTCATCCGGAAGCCGTTTTCAGAACCGTTTTTTTGAACTAGCCTAATTTTTCGAGCTCTTTCCATGGGAACACTTAGTTTCAGCATATCTTGCTTCAGTTTCTGTCAAAATGGAAAGTTCATGCCAAGTTATCCTTGACAGCACCAACTACTTCCAATGGTGGTCCTACATTGTGGATTTACTTAGAAGTAAAGGTCTTTACCGAATCGCCACAGGCCAAGAAACCAAGCCAAAAGATGAAGAGAAAGAAGCCAAATGGGAAAATAGGCAAGATCAAGCACGTGGGTTAATAGGGATGTCTATCTGTCTCGATCTTAGATTCCATATTGCTGAACTTGATACTCCTGAAGCAGCTTACTAAAGTTTTTGGAATAAAAAATGAACTTAGAGCCCATCAGCTTGAAAATGAGTTGCTTACATTAAACACCAATGATTTTTCATGCATTGAAGATTTCTTGTTCAAGTTCAAGACCATTAGACTTCTTTTGGAAGGTGTTAAAGTTAAGAAACAAGACAGTGCCTTTATCTATTGCATTCTTTCTAAGTTGGGACCAGCCTACTCTGTGTTTGTTTCCACCTTCCATTCTACAAGAGAAGCCTTCATTTCTCAAGGACATGACTACAAGCCCCTTTCCTTTGATGCTTTTTGTGATTCTTTAATAAGAGAACAAGAAAAACTCTTACACCTTGGTCTTCTTAATCTTGGAAACTCTTCTAAGAAAGCGTTAATTTCCCAGCAGCAACCAAATTCAAAGAATCCTAAGAAGTCGTATCCTAAAAGAAATGGTCCTAAACCAAACAAGGGTCCTAAGCAATTTCAGCCTCAAAATGAAAAATCATTTCACCAAAATGATAAGGCAAATAAAAACAAAGGGAAGAAGACTGATAGACATTGCCACTTTTGTAATCGAGATGGCCACTTAGAATCCAAATGCTTTAAGAAGATGGAAGCCTTGGAAGCAGCAATGAAAAAGCATAACATCCATTTGGAGCACTCAACAACTTCAACTTCATCTTCAGGAATAACACTTTCTGCATGTGGTTGTCAAGCATCTCGGTCTGGTTATGCATTAAATGTCTCTTCTTCCTCTCATTCTCATGAATGGCTCATTGATTCTGGAGCTTCTTATCACATGGCCAAAAATAAAGCCATGTTTCTTCTTTAAATGATTGTAACACCAAAAATATATATGTTGGTGATAATAGATCTCTTAGTGTTGTAGGGACTGGAACTGTTCATATAGACAATGGTCAATTTAATGATGTATTATGTGTTCAAACCTTATCCTCCAACCTTCTATCTGTATATCAGATAACTCATTCAGGTGAAGGTAAAATCGTTGAATTTTCACCTCATGATGTTGTAATCAAGGACCTAAAGGATCCTAGAGAGATTTTAGCCACTGGCATTGCTGATGATTCTACAAGGTTGTATAAGTTTCACAACTTTGGGTCATCAAATCTTCCCTAAGTGTTTGTTGCTTATAATGATGAAGTGAGCAAACTTGGCATGAGCGGTTTGGTCACTTAAACTATTGCTCCCTTCCGAATCTATGTAAAGAAAATATGGTGACAGGTCTTCCAATGGTATCTTGCAGAGATGGTGTTTGTTCCAGATGTGTACTCGGAAAACATCATTGGGACAGTTTTGAAAAACGTGCC
>APFE031415611.1:0-25322 GCA_000404065.3 Pinus taeda | reverse complement strand
GTGGTCCCGTAATAAATAGCGGGTTAACCACTTACAATTATTAATATGGGCTTTATTGACTCTTTATTATGACGTGATCCCACTACATAAATAAGGGGTTTAGGGTGGGACCCTAACAAAGCCTACAATGTCTTGCAAAGACAAGAGAATGGATTAGACTTATGGGTGAGAGGTGAACCTAGAGACCACAACAATAATGGAATAAACATAGGAGCCTAATGAGAACTCAGGGAGTGATTGAGGCATTGGGACCTATCCACACAACAGTCATATGGCAACGGGTAGAATACTTCTTTAGTATCAAAGACCTTACCATAGAAACAACCAAATTTTGATACCAAACTTCTAATCTGAACATCCAAAACCAAGAACCATTCAATTATGAGAACTTTAAGGTAGTTTCTTACTGCTTGGGTATCTACGGTGACCTCGTTTTGAGAGAAAGCCGATCTTGGTTAGGTTGTAGGTTCAAAAGTCCAATTATTTGTCACCCTGTACCAGGATATCAAGCATTATATAAAATGCCTGAAGGTCATACAGGACATTTATTTGAATTCTTAGCTAGCAATCATGGTTGTAGACCTCCTCATGAGTTCCCTTCTTCTGTCTATTCCCTAAATACCTTGCATGTCAATTTCAATGTTTTCATGAAAGCATGAAAAAGGGTAAGCAGGAGGGTGTGTTGAGCACTAGAGAAGGTATGTAATTACCACTTATTTTGTCATCTTTTCCTTAAATTCATCAATTATTTACATTATGACATAAGTATATGGTGAAATATTACAATAAAGTCTAGAAGATTTGTGTGCAATGTAAAATGACTAATAATTACCCTTTTCCTATGCAGAAAAAGGAGAAAATGGAAGATCGCCATTCCAAAGGAAAAGACAAGACAAAGTTAGCTGTTGTCCCTTTGATAGGGAACCACATCCAAACAAGGCAATCCAAATTGGAGCATATAAGCCAGGATAAGGAAGAGGAGATACCAAATCGGCTCAAGAGAACAAGAAGATAACTGAAAAATAAAAAAATGTTGAACCCCTTAGGATCCTTTGATCCTGAGGGATCGCTACCTTAATGATTCTCTGTATCGTTGATATCTCTGCTTGGCTACTATAAGAAGGCACAGCGTTGCTAGCCCAAACGACAAACTATTGTTGTTTTTATGAAATTCATTTTTGTAATTGAAACTTTGATCATCGACTCTCTCTAAATGAGCAATTATTGTAACTTTGTTTTGATGCTTAATATATAAACTTTGTTGTTGTTCTATCTTTGATTCCGGAGTAATATTAAGTAGTGCATCCTTGGTGGCTAAGGGCTTGGCCCTGGTAGATCACTTGCTCCTGTACCAATATTTTCCGATTCGTGTGTGTTTTGATTTCTCTTATTCGCTTTGCTCAGTAATATGTTGTTCATTATTATTTCACATATTGGTTCTGTTATATTTCATTTCTATTTGAAAAAGTAATGTTATTCTCTACAACAAGAATGTTATGCTATTCATTCTAAATTCATATCGCATCGTTGTTCCTTTAACAAACTGATATTATCATATAACATTGTTGTTCCTTACAAATTACCATTACTGTTGATTACAGAGTAGCAGTGTTGTGTATCTATAAATTGGTATTACTGTGTATTTAACTACAATTTACTTCTAAAGGTGATTTCTATTCATTTGGGATTGTTGTTCCACCGTGATAACAATTGTTGTTTCTTCATAACCATGATTTATACTATTGTATCAAAACCCAGATTACTGTTCCTTTCAATATAGAATTGTTGTGTGTAATATTTGATCTAGTTTGCTGTGTATTTACATGTGATTTAGGTTGTCACTCAATATTTCATTTCCTTTATTTTGTTGTCCCATTTATGTTTACTGTTTAAGTTATTTCCGAAGTGAGGATTGTTTCTTAACTCTTGTAGATTATGATTACTGCTTCATAGGTTAAAGATTTGCTGCTCAATCTTGTTAAATGGATTACTTGTTGTTCCTTTTCCTGTTATTCGAATTATGACTGCTTTGGTGTATAGAACGATCTGAAACTGTAGTGAACATTGACATATGTTGTCTAGTTCCCAAGTTGATGATCTTTTCTTTCATTTCTTTTCAATTACATCAGATTACAAAGCAAAGAGTTATTATTACTGTACCCTTGACTAATGAAGTACTACAGTTTCTTCATTGAATGATTCAGTTACAAACATTTCTAATTCTTCACATTACATTTAGAAGTTTGTTTCTAGTATTTAGATACTTTTGCAGAAGCAATATACTACCAGCATTACTCTAACAAATGACTGCCTCAAATTGAGTACACTCTTTGAGATAACAAAACGTACCTGGATTGATAATCAATTTAGGGTAAATAGAGGTGAAAAAGACCCTTCTTACTACTTGACAGGCACCCTGAGAACCCATCAGTAAAAGAATATGCTTCTTGCCCACCAACAATTTCCAATTCTTCATCAATGAACGAAGTCGGGAATGGGTCATGCAAATAGGCATCATTGAATTTTCTAAGGTCCACACATATCCTTATCTCGCCATTCTACTTCTTCTCTTATACTACCATAGGGCTTACCCAGTAGGATTCTTCCACAGGCTCAATGATTTCGGCTGTGAGCATTTTATCTAGTTCGACATGGACCTTTTCCTTGTCCTTTGGATTCAAGCAGTAAGGCCTCTACTTAACTGGCTTCACGTTCAGATTTAGGGTGATCTTCGTTATCCCTAAATCCCTAACGATCCTTTTTAAGTCTGTGATCTTGTTCGGCAATAAGTCTTGGTACTCGTAGAGTAAATCAATGACCTTAAATGTATCCCACCAATGGTCCTTAAATGTGAAGGTTAATAGGAATCCTTTGTGTAGGATATCCCATTCATTTGTTGCATGGCGGAGCTCCATCTTTATATACCAATTCACAGGTATAATATCTAGGGTATGACAGAAAAAATGCACCCACTCAGGTTGTGGCTCTTCCCTATAGACCTTTGCCCATTTTACGAGGTGTGCATGTGGATAATCCCATCCATCATACATGTCTTTTTACCGCATTTAAGGCTTCCCAAATCACACGTGCATTCCTCAAAATTTATTTGGTGCATACCCCACCATCTTGCAGGCGTAGCACGTAGTACCCATTTCAAACCGTCAAAGCATTGCTATTCTAGCACTTCTCTTTCAAAATTTTCAGGAATTCATCCACCTCACTTAACCCGTCATATGTAGGCATATCTCATACCTCTATTGCTATGCAGTGCAATGACCTCATCATCATCTTATTGTTTAGTGTGGTTACCTCGTCTAACTCATTCTGCCATCGTTCTATCTCCTCGTCAGAATCTGATGTGCAGGAACTTTCGCGCTCCCATGAGATTCGGCCATCCACGGTTGGATTTACCTAGTCTTTCTACCACGTGGTTATTTTGTAGATGTAGTCCAGATCGTCGTTGTTTTCATAGATGTGCACTGGCTTCGTATAGCATGATCCTTCTATAAGGTCTAAAGTTACCTCTATGCACAGTGATTTTTTCTCAAAGATCATCTTGCGCTTCTTCAGATTTCTCACTCCATTCATGTCAGTGCCCAGTCTATTCCCAATAGCACAGGGTAGGGATTGCTATCATCAATAATCTCTATGACTTCAAAATATGCTAGCATGCTTGCTCCTTCGATATCTACTGTGATTCCCTACAGTATCCCCATAGTTAGGATCTTTTGTTGGTTCACCATTCACAGTTGGATAGGAGACCATTGCAGCACAATCCTGCCCATGCGCTCCCATGTCTACTTCAACAGGATATTCACATTGGATCCTAGATCTCGAATCACTTGGTCCATCTCATACACCCCAATCTTCGTGATCAATCTCATCTCCCTTCCTGTTCGTGTTGTGTGCTTCTGGAGTTTCTGAACTACTTGTTGTTCTCCTCGCGTGGTCCCAGCACATCTAGTGATGAGTTCTTGCAGTCCCTTTATAGCCTTGCTGTCGCGTAGTAGCTTCATGCATGTCTCCAAGAACGCAGTGAGCATTGATGGATCCATTTCCAACTATAGTCTATCTTTACTTCCTGAAGTGGAGGCATCAGTGAAGCTCCTCTTAACTTCCATGAAGGTCTCCTTAGTGAGATCCAAATCAAATTATGGTTCCTTCATTGGAGCCTTGTGAATCCAAGTACTTTCTTCAAGTTGCTTGCCTTTTTCATCCCCTTTCGTAATTCCACTCCGAAGCACGATACTTACATTAGGGTCTTCCTTGTGCGGCTCAGACCTCATCGTTTATAGGTTCTAAGTCGAGGGAGGTTGGAGTGCTCCTTTATTGCACAACCTCACTATTAGTGTGGGATAGTCCTTTGTCACATGACTAAAAAACATACAATACAAGCATGATAGTATCTTTGAACTCGTACAATCACAGGCATAATGCTCTAGCCCTCCGCAATTGTAAAATATCAGCTGTCCACGACCTCCTTTTGCTCCCCCTCAACCTCGCCCTCCTCTGCGCCCCTAAAATCCGGTGCATGCTATTCCTACACTTCAATCGAGGGGCCATGTTTTGGTCTAAACTCTATAAGTAGGGGATCAATCCATCATCAACTCATAACTTCTACAGGTGTGCTCATCATGTCCCATTAACCTATAGAAATTACAAAACCACTGTTATGAATTATGTGTATACTTATGTAATAGATGGCAATTATCTGTAGCATGCTTTCCTCCAATCTTACAAATCGCTCACCATAGCACATGCAACATGCTTGGTCCTGCTTGTGTGTCTGATCTTAGTGGAATTAGCCCTCCTCCTGTAAGGTAGTTTGCGAACACTGGGCAGTGTTCCTTGTCGTGTCCCTCGCCCTTGCGTTTTATGTACCATACCTCATCGCGCATCTTTGGGTGAGTTGTCCTATTGTGCTTCCAACTCTGCATCTCAAGGCACAAGTTTTTCAACTGTTCATGAATCTACTGAACTCCTAGGTTGGGATCTTATAACTAAAATCTCATGCAATCTCACCACGACCTCTAAGGCCTCAGCCTAAGTGGCTTGCCTCTGTTGCGACAACACATTTTGTAGATGCGGTTTTAAAGATGCTACAAACCATTCGCAATGTTTCCCATCTATTAATGTCATGTTCACTTCACAAATTATGCACTTCAATATTTGATATAAATCCCATGGGGTCTCACCTGGTAGCATTGTGATTTCCTTGAATCCAATGATCTATTGTGCCTCTGACTTCGCCCTACTAAATTCTTTGTTTACCGCCACTTGGATATCCTGATCCCTGCATTCAGATTGTCATTGGAATGCTTAATGTACTAGGTCAACGTGTGATCCTGCAAAGTTCTGACCAATTTTTCATTCTTTATATTGTCATCCATGTTTCCTTGTGCTTCCCATATTGTTTGCCTCACTCTCACATTACAAACAATTCTAACTCAAAATAATTAAATTCATTAAATTCATGAAAATTAGGATTTAATCAATAGTATCCCACCAATGATCCTTAAATGTGAGGATTGATAGGAATCCTTCGCGCAGGATATCCCATTCGTTCATTGCATCATGAAGCTCCATCTCTATATACTAATTCATGGGTATAATGTCCAGGGTATGACAGAAAAAATGCACCCACTCAGGTTATGGCTCTTCCCTGTAGACCTTTGTCAATTTCGCGAGGTGTGCATGCGGATAATCCCATCCATCATACTTGTCTTTTAACCACATCTGCGGCTTCCCAAATCACATGTGCATCATCCTTCAGCATTCACGCTAGTCCTCAAAACTTATTTGGTGCATACCCCACCATGTTGCGGGTGTAGCGTGTAGTACCCATTTCAGAGCATTGAAGCGTTGCTATTCTGGCACTTCTCTTTCAAAATTTTTAGGAATTCACCCACCTCACTTAACCCATCATATGCAGGTAGATCTCTTACCTCTGTTGCTATGCATCACAACGACCTCATCATCATGTTATTGCTGAGCATGGTTACCTCATGTAACTCGTTTTGCCATCATTCTATATCCTCGTCGGAATCTAATCTGCAAGAACTTTCGTGCTCCCATGAGATTCGACCATCCGCAGTTGGATTTACCTAGTCTTGCTACCACGCGGTTATTTTGTAGATGTAGTCCAAATCATTGTTGCTATCATAGCCATGCACTAGCTTCGTGTAGCGCGATCCTTCTATAAGGTCTAAACATACCTCTATGCATAGTGATTTTTTCTGAAATATCATCTTGTGCTTCTTCAAATTTCTCACTCCATTCATGTCAGTGGCCAAATCTATTCTCAATAGAGCAGGATAGGGATTGTTATCATCAACAATCTCTATGACTTTGAAATATGCTAGTGTGCTTGCTCCTTCGATATCTACTGTGATTTCCTATAATATCCCCATAGGTAGGATCTTTTATTAGTTTGTCATTCATAGTTGGATAGGAGACCATTGTAGCACAGTCTTGCCTGTACCCTCCCATGTCTACTTTAGCAGGACGTTCACATTGGATGCTAGATCTAGAATCACTTGGTCCATCTCATACACCCCAATCTGTGTGATCAATGTCATCTCCCTTCCTATTTGTGTTGGGTTCTTCTCGAGCTTCTGGACTACTTATGGTTCTCCTCGCGCAGTCCTAGCCGATTTAGTGATGAGTTCTTGCAGTCCCTTTATAGCCTTGCTATCACACAGTAGCTTCATGCATGTCTCCAAGTAGGCAGTGAGAATTGATGGGTCCATTTCCAGTTGTAGTCTATCTTTACTTCCTGAAGTGGAGGCATCGGTGAAGCTCCTCTCAGCTTCCATGAAGGTCTCCTTAGTGCGCTCCAAATTAAATTTTGGTTCCTTCATTGGAGCCTTGCAAATCTAAGTACTTTCTTCAAGTTGCTTGCCTTTGTCATCCCCATTCGTAATTCCACTCTGGAGAACAATACTTACATTAGGGACTTCCTTGCGCAGCTCAGACCTCATCATTTACAAGTTCTGAGTCAAGGGAGGTTGGAGTGCTCCTATATCACACAACCTCACTATTAGTGTGGGACAGTCCTCCATCTCATGATTAAACAATGTACAATAGAAGCATGATAGTCTCTTGAGATTCATACAATCGTGGGCAAAATGCCCTGGCCCTCCGAAATTGTAGCATATCAACTATCTACGACCTCTTTTTGGTCCCCCTCCACCTCGCCCTCATCTGCGCCCCTGAAATCTGGTGCATGCCATTCTTGCATTTTGATCAAAGGGCCGTGTTTTGGTCTGAACATTGTAGGTAGGGGTTCGATCCATCATCAACTCATAACTTCTACAGGTGTGCCCATTATGTCCCATTAACCTATAAAAATTACAAAAAAACTGCTATGAATACTGTGTATACTTCTGTAATAGATGGAAATTATTTGTAGCATGCTTTCGTCCTATCTTACAAATCACTCACCATAGCACAGGAACCGTGCTTGGTCCTGCTTGTGCCTTCAGTCTTAGTGGCATTGACCCTCCTTTCGCAAGGTAATTTATGAACACTGGGTAGTGTTCCTTGTCGTGCCCCTGGCCCTTGCATTTTATGCACCATACCTCATCACGCATCTCTAGGTGAGTTGTATTGTCCTGCTTCCAACTTTGCATTTCAAGGCACAAGTTTTCAACTCTACGTGAATCTACTAAGCTCCTAGGTTGGAATCTTGTAACGAGATCTCATGCAATCTCACCACAATATCTAAGGTCTTAGCCTAAGTGGTTAGCCTCTGTTGCAACAGTACATTTTGTAGATGCGGTGTTAATGATGCTACAAACCATTCGCAGTGTTTCCCATCTGTTAATGTCATGTTCACTTCATGAATTCTGCACTTCAATCTTTGATCTAACTCCCACAAGGTCTCACCTGGTAGCACTGTGATTTCGTTGAATCTAATGATTGACTGTGCCTCTGACTTCGGCCTGCTCAATTCTTTGTTTAGCGCCGCTTGGATATCCTGATCCCCGCATTCGGATTGTCATTGGAATGCTTAATTTACCAGGTCACGTGTGATCCTGCAGAGCGCTGACCAACATTTCCTTCTTTATATCATTATCCATGATTCCTGTGTGCTTCCCATACTATTAGCCTCACTCTCACATTACAAACAATTCTAACTCCAAATAATTAAATTCATTAAATTCATGAAAATTAGGATTTAATCCTACCTTTCTAGATTGAGTTTGTTCATCATGGTTAGGAGTCAGTTTAGGCTTAGTTGGTTAAGAGATTCTCTCCAACTATTTAGGCTCCTAGATTAGTGTGTTGTTAAGATATTTTCTCCATGTTGGGTATACGAACAAAGTCCCACATTGACTAGAAGTGGGGAGGATAATGGGTATATAAGGATGGACAAATATCTCCATTGGTATGAGGCCTTTTGGGGTAAAGCCCAAAAACAAATCCATGAGGGCCTACACACAAAGTGGACAATATCATACCATTGTGGAGATATGTGGTGGCCAGAGTCCTTACAAGTGGGAGCCAAGTTCGAAGTTAGCCAAGTGGATGAATCCTCGGAATGCCAAACGAAGGTGGTGGGCCCTGGTAATATCATGATGGGATCCGTGGATGAGCTCGGTTAGACAGGGGGGTGTGCTTAGGATTCTTCATGGACATGTCTTGGTCCCAACACAGTGAAGAGGAGTTGACCTAGGATAGAGAAAGCTCACGAGGCAGGTGGTGGTCCACGTAAGGCGTGTGCTTCCAAGACATTAGAGTAGAGAATCATGGTTGGTAGAGAGTGGACGGATGGATAATCGTTTGAGGGGAGACTCGATGGTCCTTTGTTCGAGGGGAGGATTTTTGGGTATACGACCAAAGTCCCACATTGACTAGAAGTGGGGAGGATAATGGGTATATAAGGATGGACAAATAAGTCCATTGGTATAAGGCCTTTTGGGGTAAAGCCCGAAAACAAATCCATGAGGGCTTAGGCCCAAAGTGGACAATATCATACCATTGTGGAGATATTTGGTGTCCAGAGTCCTTACACTCCACCAAGTTTGTTCAAGATAGATGCACTATCTTGAGACAACTTCCTCATGTATTTATTTGTACTATTATCATTCACTGTACATTGGATTGGATTCATTAATAATCTGAAATACATGAGCATGAGAGACGACATGATGGCTCTTTGCCTTTTCCACCAGTTTAATTTTTGTGTGTTAATTTGTTGTGCATATGGTTATATGGTTTTGTGATTTTTGTTCATGTGGTATCAGAGCCAGAATTTTCTTGCATATTATAAAAATAAATTGTTTATGAAATCTGTGGCAACATGTGGAGTTGAATGTATCATCAAAATAGATGTATTGAAACAACCTGAGGAGGTTGCATGTTGGAAAGCTACAAAAAGAAGCCATCAATGTGTAGAGAGGGCCTGTGGACAGTTTTGAGGGAGCGATTGTACTAAAAAATGCACTTGACCACATGTGTGAGGAAATATGTCATGTCAAATAAATCTTGTTGCCATGATTTCAAGCATTAGTAGCGTGGATATCAACGACACAATGGAAACATGTGCCCAACTTCCCTTGGTAACTCTGAGAGTAGGTGATGACAAAAACCCAGTCTCCTCTTGATGAGAGAGAAAGTGAATAAGTGATCACAAAACCTGATTCTCCTTCGCTATCTACATGGACCCTTCGTACAATGTAAAATGGTACAATATACCACCAATGATTCATCCATTTTTGTTTATTTTCTGGTACTAATTTCTTGAGAGTTGTTTTCCCAAGTTGGGATTCAGGCTTCGAGATTTTTCAAGCCCCCCTAACACATGGCAATTCTTCACTGGTCTAAAGGCACCTGTAAATATATTGAGATATTCTTAGGCTATAATTGTAGATTCCAAAGGTGGTTTTCAATTTTTTGCATTATTCCACAGAATTGACAAAACTGGGTTTTTCCTGCGAGAATTTTTTACTCGGTCCAAACTTTTTACATTGCTGATCTAGTGAAAATCTCATGCAATAGTGATGGGCTAATTTCTATTCTTTAGCCTTAAGACTAACATCAAAAAGGCTATAAGATGGTATTTTATTTGGATGGAGATGGACATAAGAAGGAGCAGTAACAATACCCAAATTATTAGATTTTAAATAATGAAGTGAATTCAAGGTGCCCACGAAGGGATAGGCATCAGTGTCTTTCAGATGATCGTATTGATCGATGATGTGGGGAATGCACCATAGTAATCTCACATCTATTGAATTTTATCTACTCAATCATAATAATTTCTTGATATTTGTCTCTTTACCTTCAACTACTTGGATTTTGGGAACTGTAAAGCAAACCTCTGAGATTCACCCTTTTGGAGATTCTTCCCAATTTCATAGGGCGCATTTTTCTTCTGGATTTGAAGGCTTACTATTTTTTATAGATTCAACTGTGAGCTCACAAGTTTGAATTTTGATGTGTCTAAATTGTTTGGTCGCATCTTGCATGTTTTTTAAATGAAATTTCATCTGTGGTAGGATGATATTCCTTTTTCGGCTATTATGTTTGGAACATTGTGAATATCTGTTGGTTTTTAATGCAGGGGGATTGAGAGACATGTTAGTTTGTTAATTGGATTGCTGAAGGGGTTCATTGGATTGTTGAAGGGATTAGGAGGAAAAAGGGTTCAAATTTGTTGTTGATATACAACTGATAAGTTCATTATGTAGTTTTAGATTTCTTCCTGTTGCATCTGCAGACGGAGGAGGATGCATATTATGCTCCTATGAATGGAAATTAGAACAATGGTATGGTCATCCAAAACTTCCAGGAAAACTTTGGCCAGGTACAAAATATTTTAGAGCATAATCGGTTTCTCATCAATGAGATAAAACAAAATCACGAATCAATGAGACAAGGGGCTGTGTGAGCATGGCATTCTCATTTTTTGTGAAATTTCATTCACAATTTTGTGAAGGTGAAGGTTTATGTAATTCACTACTTAATAAAAACATATCTTTTTGTGGTGATCAAGTCCTAGATCCACCCAAAATTGAATAAGGGGATCATAGGTACACTTTGTGTCGAATTTGAGTCGAATTTGTAAAACACTCTCTTTATTATGCTTAAACAAAACAACTACCTGCACATAAGAAAGTTTACATATACAAGTCATCGATCAAGCTCCTGAAATCAAAGCTCCTATAATCAATTAATTTCATAAGCACAAAGCATTACATCATCGACTTGATAAAAGTAATATTCTAGAACAACATTTCACAATAGCTAATTCATGCCATCAAGTTCAGGATGCTACAACATCAAGCATTTCAAGCTAAGATGACATCAACATCATCAACACTTTTTGTATCACTTGCAGATAAACATTTTTTAACTAAATTGTACGGGTGAATTCTCAGTTGTAACCAACACCCTAATTTGAATTTTTAAGGAGAATACATTAAGTCAAGTAAGTCTTCAACTAAGTCATCAAGATTGAACTTGTCATTTGTCTCTTGGGTGCATTTTCAATAGTGTTCAACACCCTTCCTTTTTTAAAATCAACACATTCAGTGAGTGCATTCAAGAATGCACAAAGTGTCAGTAATCAATCAAGCAAGCCATATAGAAAGAAATCATCATCAAACGAGTGTGAATTATAGTATTCTATTCATCAAGTGAGAAATAAGTGATAAATCAAGAAAGTGTGAAAGCAGGCAAGTGTGAGTTCAAACAATCAATTGTTAAAAAAAGTTTAGGAAAGTGTGAAACAATCAATCAAATGTCAAGCGATTGAGTTCTACAAATCCAACAAGTTTGAAAAGCAAGAAAATGTGAGTTCCAACAAGTTCACATGGCAAAAAGCATTCAGCTGTTAATGATTCTTAACGATTTGATTCTGTGAACTGTTGAAGACATGCTACAAATTAGCAAAGCAACGCTTGTTGATATTTCAATGAATCTACAACAAGCACATGAAACTATTGAGTTCCTTCAACTGGAGCTGCAAATTCAAAGAGATGAGCTGCAATAGAAGATTGCGTTTCCAAGTCTATCATCCATACAGATGAAGGTAAAGATGTTGATTCCAAGTCACTGACCCAACAAACTTCAAGTGTTGAAGTGGTCCTTGATCTAGTTCAACTTTCTTCCAAACTAATCATCAAGCAATGGGAAAAGCTTCGAAGTAACAAAAATTGTCAAGGATTAGGATATGACAAAGATGAAAACAATTTGCATATCCCCGATTATTCTAAATCGATCAAGTTCATGAGTGCATGATTTCTTGATCAACTACAATCAAAAAGCCATAAGAAAGTTGCAGACAAACAAACATGTGCACAAACTGAAGTTGTTGTCAAACCAAAATGCCTTCATTGTCAAAGAATTAGTCATCTAGAAGATCAATGTTTTGATATCCATCCTTGTCACCATTTTGGCGTCAAATCATTCATTAGCACAATGTAGAAAACAACAATATTCAAGTATATTGAAGATCAATTATTCATGGTTTGATCACTGGGAATGGTCATCCACAGTCAGAAGAATGTACAATTTTTAAAATCAGATTCACTCACACATATTGCAGCCAATAGTAAAAATGAAGATGCTACTCTCATGCAGTTGAACGAAAGAGTACACCAGTGAAATACTCCTCCACCTACACGGGGTAGTTTAGATATAATTTGGAGAAGATTACCTTGCTTTCAGGTGACAAAAGGGGGCAAATGTCAATGAAATTGACAGTGGTTGTTAGACTGAAAGTCTTGACAACATCAGTGAAGCAGATAGTGGGCATTTTTAATCAATGAGTGAGAATCAACAAAATTTACCAATGGGCGATCGACAACAAAGTCAGCCATGGGCAGTTTTTTAACACAGCAAAAGCAACGGTGACTTGTTTTTCAAAGTCATTAGCTAGTGAGCGTTCTCAATATTTTGTCAGTGGACAAAGGATGTTGATTGCAACTAAAGGAAAAATGGATCCTTTTGTAGCTTTGCACGTGATGGAGTTGTCAAGTGACAGTCAGAGATGATTCAAAAATGCAACTAATTCATGTCTCTTCATATTGCAGTTTCTTCAGTATCTAGCTTTGGCAGTTTTTTAGGCAAATGCTTTTTGAGATCAATAGTTTCAACACGAGGACTTGGAGATTGTACCAGGTTCTTAATTTGGAATTAGCATTGGTGGGGGAAAGTTAGCCTCATTCTCACATTACAAACAATTCTAAGACCAAATAATTAAATTCATGAAAGTTAGGATTTAATCCTACCTTTCTAGATTGAGTTTGTTCCTCATGGTTAAAAGTCAATTTAGGCTTAGTTGGTTGAGGGATTGGCTCCAACTAGTTAGGCTCCTAGATTAGTGTGTTGTTGAGATATTTTCTCAACCAAGTTTGTTCAATATAGATGCACTATCTTGAGATAACTTCCTCATGTATTTATTTGTACTATTATCATTCTTTGTACATTGGATTGGATTGATTAATAATGTGAATTACATGAGCATGAGAGACTGCATGATGGCTCTCTGCCTTTTCCGCCAGTTTAATTTTTGTGTGTTAATTTTTTGTGCATATGGTTATATGGCTTTGTGAGTTTTCCTCACATACAATTTTTATCATGAAACAAAACTAGTCCGGATCTTCATTCCCTACTCCCTTGAACACTGCTATCTTTATCGTGTTTGCCATACTACTTCATAATGGTGGCAGAAGTGGTATGGATGAAGACGAGGGTGAAGATGGTGAAAATGGCGGTAGTGTGGGTGGAGGCGGGGGGGTCATGCACAAAATTATCTGTCTTATTAGATTGATCCCATTTCTTGGTGAGACCTTCACGATCTCTTCTTCATCCCCTTGCAGAGGTGAAATCAAGGGGCTAGTTTCTAGTTCTGTGCTACCTTCATTTCTGTAGATCCTTCCACTTGTGGTCCTTTGAGGAAGCATCATTCTGCCTTGTTGTAATTGACTGAAGTATCTACCGCAAATTTGGTGATGAATCCTCCTATGATTCGATCTAGCCAGTGATAGACAACGTGCATGATCTTATCTTCTGATGGTTCCTATCTGCGCCCCAATTCTGGAGTCCACCTAATAGGTTTGTTGATCTTACACCTTCCTTAGCTATTAGCTAGCTTCACGATCCACTCATACAACTTAGTGGGGAAGGATGCAAAGAAAATTTCATGGATCTCTGTATATAAGTAGCACTCTAAATACTCTTCCTTTGATAGTTGTAGATTCCTATTTTCCTGTGCTACGACTTTGTGAATCTTCCTGTCCAGCCAATCTTCAATTCCTTTCTTTATCGGATTATAGTGATATGACATCAAACATCTCTTTGCAGATCTCAGTCCCATTAATGGAACCATTTGTTGGCTTATTGGGGTCTGACCCAAGTTTGGATTTAATTAGCCAAACATATCTCGGTACTACTGGCCCTTTCGGCAATAGTCCATGGAGCGTAGACTAAGGTCTCACCTGAAGTAGTATGGGAGGTTGCTAGAACTAGGTTTCTACACTGTTGAGATGTCTAAGAGGTTCAACTGGTCCCACTGTTTGTCTTTGCACATGGGTTGCTTGCGCACTTCTCTATCCCTTGCGCCCTAATACATTGCCTTCATGTAGCCCTAACCAAGTGTTACACTGAAATTTGTCACCATGACTATCTGCAGTTAATATGGCTCCATCAATAGTCATGTTATCATGTTATCCTCCTTGTCAAGCCTCATACCTCTGCTCTTCATGTCAAACTTCAAAAAGAGAGAAAGTCACTTAAAAACATGTTTATCTCTGGGTACGCAGGTTCTCTCTACCTTGCCTGCGTGTACGCACTCCAAAACACACTGTACCTACGTACTTGTACGCTCTGTAAGCTAAAGGTTGGGTGCGTACCCCTGTAAAGGTCAAAAGGCGCGAGTTTCATCTTTAAAAAGTTACTTGTGGTCACTTCTAGAGCTTTCTAGAAGAGTGTTTGACGCGTATTGAGCGCCTCCAGATGGTTCATGCATCCCTATGATAGAGGAACTTATCCCATCAAGAGAGGAGCTACCCCATCCAAAAGAGGGAGTATCCCATTGATGTTGGAACTGAATAACTTCCTCTAGAATACTATAAATACAGGGCTTGGGCCAAAGGAGGGGAGGTTGAAAGCTGAACACTCTAAAGGGTAAATGCTGCTGGAATTAGGACTTCCATTGTTGACTTGTGAGGGGAGATCACTATCCTTCCTTGTTGCCATATTGGGAGTGGGTGAGCTTGTCAAAGTAGAGAAAATCTCTTGTTGGACCCTGGGAGGAGCTTGCACAACACCAAGGCTCAGGTTGTAATGGTTCCTTTTTTGTTTCCTTAATACAAATAAGCCCATTCTTCTCAATTTGTTGTTAATGAATTATTTCATGTACTCCTTGGTCTATATGATGAATATGCTTTGTTTTATGAAATATTCAGGTGTTATGTAATCGTTTGCTTTGTTAGTGTATGCAGGTCTTAAAGTGAAGGAGGAGCTCATCTGGATCAGCAAGGCTGGACTGCTACAACAAGCGTTGGACCTAAGGTAAGATCGGAAAACACTTGATCTCTCATAGAATAACGTGTGTTTAGAGAAGGATTGCTCTTGTTTGGTTTGTTTGTCACTAGAGAGTCTTAGACTCCTAGGGAGGTTAGGTTTGTCCAGAAAAATAACTCTTTCCGCATGACACCAAGGGTTGGGGAGCCTCACATTGTCAAAACCACACTCTGTGCTGTTATCCAAGATCTTACTTATGTTTTTATACCAGGTAATTACCTTTGTGTACCTAGATATCATGTGTTATAATTATTTATACAAAATATTCATATAAGTTCGCGCAACATAAATAGTATACTTGAAAATTATACCCAATCATAGATACTAAAATAGGAAAAGATGCACAGAAATATGGTAAACTTCTCTTTATTGATTCCTTCAACATTTATAGACTTCACTTGCCCTGTGCACTCAGCTACAGGAGTACATGCACTCAGCTGCGGACTACTTGGCCTCTGCACACTCAACTGCAAAGCCTTCGCCTCATCTATGACCCAAAGACACACTTTACACTGTTAGTGAATCACTTAGACTTCTCATGCTCCTATCCCATTTCTTATCTTCTTATCTTACACACTTAGAGCCTCACTCTATTTATACAATCCCATGGTTCGCAGACCATTGATAGGTCTCTCCAGCCGACATTACATTGCAAAAAATACAGCGAACAACCATATGACTCTATTATGAGTTTACGCTCTGCGCCCAAAATTCGTGAATCTTTTACAAAATACTAGTTTAAAACTCGGGGTTTAAGCCCCAAAACATGTCTTGGGGGGATTCCATGCCCAACAATTTTTTTAATCTGATGGGTAAACTATGATAGTAAATAAATTTTTGGAAGGATATATTCGTTTCTTTATATTCGATAAATAGACACAATGGGTGAAATGGTTACCTCTGGTTGAATGGTGGTATAACACTTCCTTCCATACTGCAACAAAAATGACCCCATTTATGGCACTTAATGGATATCATCCACCATCCATCACATGATATTTATGAGAAAATTTTAAATTTCAAGTAGTGGAAGATCACATCAAGCATCAACAAGTTCTCCAGCTCTTAAAGGATAACCTCACCTTTGCGCATAATAGAATGAAACAACATGCATATCAACATCGAAATGAAGGAAGTTTTGATGTAGGTGATTGGGTATTCCTATGACTACAACCATATAAACAAACGTCCCTCAAGAAAGCTAAGAAGGATAATAAATCAAAAAAGTATTATGGTCTGTACAAGGTGTTGCAAAAGATAGGTATTATGGAATAAAAATTGGAGCTTCCCGAGTGCACCTAGTTTTCCATGTTTCATGCTTAAAGAAGGTTATAGATGACAAGCTTCTAGTTCAAACAATATTGCCAAAACTTGATGAGGAAGGAAAAATCATATTGGAACCTAAAGTAGTCAAAGAAACAAGAACTTGATAGCTACGAAATCGATCAATTTCAGAGTATCTCATCAAGTGGAAGAACTTACCCATTGAATATTCCACATGGGAGGATGAAAATTTTATACAGAAGCATCCATAACTACTCACTATAATACTAGTGATTCCCCCATTACTATTGTTGTTGTTTCCCTTATTATTATTGGTGTGCCCCTATTTTCCCCATATTTTTGTTATTGTGTCCGATAGAATCCCTCTATTGTTATTTTTGTGCCTTTCTATTATTATTGTTAGGTTGGCTTGGTTATATTGTGACCCCTTAGACTCCTCTATATAGAAAGGAGGTGGTGTTATTTGAATCATCCAAGAATTGTTCATTTGTGTAATGTAAAGATAGTTGTGTCCTCATAGAGGCCGAATTTGAAGGCGTTGATCTGTATTTTCTATCTTTTCAAGAGTTGGTTTCATAACACTGGTCCTCTTATGGAAAGTTTTTTAAATAAAGAGCCGAAGCTTCTATCTCTAGAGCACAAGCTGATGTTAATGCTGGTGTGCTAGTGCTAATTAAGTTTGGAGTAAATAACGAGATTTTCATAGTTGTAGCTCTTTAGTTGTGTGAATTTCATTTAGTGTGAAGGCTAAACGGAAGAGAATTAAAACTATTATTGATGAGGCCACCATTAAATGCTAGGAGATGTGTGTTGGAACCTGGTTTTGTCTAAGGAGAATGGCAACGTCAAGACAATGGTTGTAATCTCTTCTTGATTCAATATATATGCAAGTATCAATTTATTTCCTACATTATTTGTCACCTTACATGTTCATGGCTTAATGTTTCTTAACTTGCTAAGTAGGATGAATTACAATTTGTTTATTATAATTGTTGTTGTTTGCTGTTGTTTACATGTTTCAAGTGTTTGAAGAAGGAAGCGAGAGATAATTGGAGTGAGCAAGCAAGGACATCATCAAATGGGATAAGAATACTAAGAGGTAAGCCCTGTTAATTGGTTCTAACCTAAGGAAATATTCCATAGAATGTATCAGTGGTGGCTAAACCCATTATCAAGCTAGAGGAATTGTTTGTGTTAGCACTCACAATTTTACTTCACCACAAATTGGCGACCATACTGGGGAGCCAATCCTTCTGTTTGTCTTGTTTGAGATTTCATGATTTTGTGTGAACTTTCTAGTTCTAGTTTTTCCCTTTGGTTTTGTTTATTTTCTTCTACTTACTCGTTTGATTTTGAAATTCATAGTGTAGATCTGGTCCTTGTTTTTATTTATTTATTATTTTTTCTTGGCTCCCTCGCTCATCACATTTAACTCTCTAATAGTCACGTCAATCAACGTGAGATGACAATAAATAGTCACGTTCACCTACCTTTGGTGCTTTTCATGAATTAGGCAGTCACAACGATGCCTATAAGTGAAGATTAGGGTTTTTCCCCAATCTTGGCCAGTATGTTTTTCTCTCATGATTTCGACCCCGTAAGCATTTTAGATCATTTTCTCCCTCACTAGAAAGTTGATTTTCATTTGGTTTTAGTTTTCTTGTTGGCTTATCAACTTTTTGCTTCATTTCTTAAGTCATTGGATGGTTAGTGACATTAGGGCATCTTGTCATCCATTTCGCTAATTGTGAACTCAGTGAGTCAAGTTATTGGTGTATTTACTCCTTGCATTTCATTTGTGGTCCTTTTACAACTTTGACCTGCATTATACAAGTTTGAAAAGTTTTCATTTTCTTTTCTAAACATTTATTTTCCGACATGGATCACATTGCTTGTCCTGTTTTTGATAAAGTTGATGCTTCTTTAGTTTGAACGAGTCCCTTTTCATGTTTACATTGCTTGAAGAGTTAATTTTCCCGAATTTTTTTCATTGAAGTGTTGTATGTGAAAAATCTATTTTGTTGTTTCATGAAACGGTATGAAATTCTTGTTTGTTCCATCATTATGCTACAGTAGACAACATCATTAAATACTAGGATTGCATTGGCATTTGAAAAAGAAAAGAACTCTTTTTCTTTTGAAATGACTTTTAGAAATGTACTTGTCAAGAAATTAGGAATTGGAATGCATTTTTCATTAGTTTATTTTTTCGAAAAGTTTAGTGAAAGATCATTTCTCTTTCAATCACTTGGTTGTTTCCGTTTGATTGTGTAGTTTCTACCCTCTCCAGTGTAGGAAACTCATCGAATTGAAAGAATCTTGCCTCATTTAGTTGAATTTAAGGTTTTTCGAGTCACATCTCTAAGGCCTGAAAACTGAGACATAACTCAAGATAAAATTTAAAATGAGCTCAATTAACCTAAGGCACATTTGAAATTTAACGATTATATCTAAAAGCTCTATGCTAGAGATGTGTTCCAGCCTCTTTAAACCTAACAGTTGTCGTTAGCTTCAGCATTAGATAGTGCCAGAATGGAATTGTTCTCCACGTAATGTCAAGTATATAACGAGAGACCCTTCTAGGCTGTAATCCTTTATCCTTAGGAATTTGAGTCAACCACCTTGCAAACATGATACACCAAACACATCATTTGGGGAGATTTCCTACTCGTACTTTTCGGTTCACCGGGAGGTATTCTACAGTTCAAGGTTGCCTGGTAATCCTATTTACCTAGATCATCCAGAGCAGTCATTTGATTTTTTTTACTCATTAAACTTAAAAGATCATTCGAGCTCTTTTCGTTTCGAGCTCATTTCCAATCAAAAGTGATAGAGTCATCTTTGTTTCTTTCTCGACTCTTAAAAATGAAAGAGAACCAGTCTATTTATGCATCTTAATAATTGATTGCCCACAATCTAATAACATCGTGTTAGTCTTTTCTAGACCAAATCATCAGTTTCCCCTAAAGAAAATATTAAAGCCTTGAAGTTTTTCTATCTCTTCTCTGTTAACTAAGAGAAGGTCATCATGGCTGAACCATCTTGTTCACCTAGTTCCTCTTCCTCTCCTTCATCTGAAAGATTGCCTGAGGTGTCTTTTCTTGAGTTACTAGAGTCACTTGAGGACCAAGCTGTTGAACTTAGAATTGTTCTAAGCATTCAACCTATGTCATCTCGTCCTCTACCTACTTTAGATATTGTGTCATCTATTGATCTTGGCCTGGAATCTCCTGAAAATCTCGTTCAAACTCCTGATGGTTGGTCAACCACTGAGGATCAACATGGACTAGTTATCTATCCTTTGAATCCTTTGTTTGACCCTGTTGTGATATCACTGCAATGTCCTTACAGTCCGTATGATCAACCAGGTGTTCCCTTGGAATTATCCCCTTGTACTTCTTCAGATGTTCGTCATCCTTTGTTCCCGGATATGGAACCCGAAGGTGATGCTCCAGTCACCTCTCTAGAAGAGTCAGAAGTTTCTACTCTACACACTATCAATGAGGAAGAACATACTTTTCCTCTTGAAGGTTTTCCCTATGCACGGGGTATTTACAATAGTGTGCTACATAATTATGTGTCTTTGGCATAGTTGGTTTCAGGTAGACCTAGTGCCTCATCCCTTTACCATAACCCTATTTTGGCATCAAGTGCTATGCCTATTTTAGGTCCATTCGTTGTGAATTAAACCTCCCAACAAGTTGTTACCTCAGTCCTGGTGCAATCCACCATTCTGATCCCATTTGTATCTTCAGTCCTAGTCACTTGTCTGGTTCAACTGGTGGTCTTAAGGAATGTCTCTGTCAGTTCCTCCATCCATCTGGTTAGTGGCCAAGCTATGCCACCACCTAGGGGCAAAACCTGAATGTTTCTATGGCGTTAAGCACCACCAATGTGTGTGGCTCGCAATCTCACATGCTTGGTATAAACCAACCTTCTTTTGGCATTATTCACAACCCTTCTAATCCTACTGGATCAAGCAATGTCCTATACCAACAGTTTCAAAATCGCGTTGGTCTGTCTCAGTCGAGCAATGTCCAATATCAACTTCCCTATGAGGCTAAGGTCCAATAACAAACTCCTTATGTTCCATATGGTTCTCAAGGAATGGTTAATCAACCTTACAACCTTTAGTCTGGGAAGTACATTCAGCCTAGCTCATCCACTTTCCATGGTGGCTATGGCCAGATTCAATTCAGAAATTTTTTGGGCACTGTTCAAGTACCCTTGCAATAGAAAGGATAACCTCCACAAAAACAAGGGATATCCACGAAACAATAAGGGAAAATGATCCCGTATCAATGTCAATTGCAACAACCACAAGTGCAACCCTCACAAAAGTTGCAGCAAACCATGTAGTAGCAAACTCACTATGCTCCGCAAACCTCCTAGCCCATTTCGTCGTAGGGCCAATCTCTGCAGCCCTAGGGACAAATTTCACAACTGTGAGGCCAACCCTTGCAGCAGAAAAACCAACCCGGGAAACAACAACCCTTGTATACATATCAGTAGGTTCAACCCTTATAAGGGAAAGGTTAGGCTCAAGTCCTGTAGCAGTAGGCCCAAAATCCTAATGTCCTAGGTCAACATGTCTAGAATACTTCTCGCCGAGGGCAGCAGGTACAAAAACCTAATGTCTTAGGTCAATAGGTACAAAATCCTTTTGGTCAAGGGTTAACATGTACAAAATCTCTATGTCCAAGGGCAAGAAGTGTATCAACCTTATGTAGGTTTTAACCCTGTACAGAAATTACCTGCATACAAATTCTAAATCACAGAAAAAATAAAAATGCGAGAGCATAACACATAAAACACATATACACAGAGATTTCCCACTGGATCCCAAAATCAGGACTACCAGCTTGATTTTTCATTATATGCCGAAGCATCCAATACCATGGACCGAAAACCATCACGTCCAATACCATGGATCAAAAAACCATCGCATCCAATACCATGGACCGAAAAACCATCACGTCCAATACCATGGATCAAAAAACCATCGCATCCAATACCATGGACCGAAAAGCATCGCGTCCAAAAAACATGTGCAAAAATCATGCACAAAACCATAGGTGGGTCCGCCCAACCTAACATAGGGTCCAAAACCAAAATTTTCTGGGGCGCTACCCTGGACCCCATAAAGTGGGGTTACGGGTACCCCTGAAACCCCCTGTTACCTATGTGGAAAGAATATAACACAACCCAACAATCTCCCACTTGTTGTTTTCTTTCCACATGGTGCAACAAGAGAGCTTAGTCATTTTTCTAGCCCTGAAATGCCCATTGTTTCTCTACATGAAGAGAACTTCTCAGAGATGACAGATTTTGTCAATGCATCTGCAGTATTCTTCAAAGTCTCCACCTTTACCAGCAACACATTTTTGTCTTCTATCATATCCATCACAAAGTGATATTGAACATCAATGTGCTTCTTCTTTGAATGATAAGCAGGGTCCTTTGCCAAGAAAATTGCACTTTGGCTGTCACAGTCTATCCTTATAGCTCCCTGTACTAACCCCATACTTGAACACAATCTCTACAACCAAACTGCTTCCTTGCTTGCATGAGTGGTTGCCATGTATTCTGCCTCTGTAGTGGATAGTGCCACTATAGATTGTTTCTTACTCATCCAACTGACTGCACCTCCAAATAGGTTAAACACATACCCACTTGTAGACCTTCTCTGATCCAGATCTCTAGCCTAGTCTACATAAACAAAGCCACGAATATCCAACACTCTGTCCATCCTGGTCTTACTTGGTAGCACAAACCATAATTACTAGTGCCACACAAATACCTGAAAACCCGCTTTACTGCTGTCCAGTGCTCCTTCCCTGGTTTTGACATAAACCTGCTCAATACTCCCACTGCATGTGCAATGTTTGGTCTAGTATAGACCATTGCATACATCAAGCTACCGAATGCACTTGCATATGGAACACGGGACATGTCCTCTTCCTCTTTCTTGTTTCTTTGGACACTGTTCAACAGATAACCTCACACCTGCAGGAATAGGAACCTTCACCGGTTTACTATCCTGCATATTAAACCTCTGCAGTATTATCTCCACATACTTCCTCTGGTTTAACAAGAGCTTCCTCTTTGCCCGATCTCTTTTAATTTCCATGCCTAAAATATATTTTGTAGCACCAAGATCTTTCATGTCGAATTTGGAGGACAATTAGGTCTTTAAATCCTTCATAATTTCTTTGTCATTTCCAACTAGCAACATATCATCCACATACAAGACCAGATAAATAACATGGTCACCAATTAATTTAAAATATAGACAATGTTCTTCTTTGCTTCTGGTGAAGCCAAGTCCCTGTATAAATGTATCAAATTTCTGATACCACATCCTTGGTGACTGTTTTAACCCATACAGAGACTTCTTTAACTTGCATACCAGTTCTTTCTTACCCTTCATCGTAAAGCCTTCAGGTTGCTTCATGTAGATTTCCTCTTCCAAATCCCCGTGAAGAAATGTTGTCTTCACATCCATTTGTTCTACCTCAAAATCAAAAGCAGTAGTAATAGATAAAAGTAATCTAATAGAAGTTACCTTTGCAACAGGAGAAAAAAGATCACCAAAATCAATTCCCGGCACCTCGGAATAACCTTTTTCTACCAACCGAGCTTTGTATTTCTCCACCTTCCCTTCTGCATTTGTCTTCTTCTTGAACACCCATTTGTTGCCAATGGGTTTCCTTCCAGCCGACAAATCCACCAGATCCCAAGCCTCATTTCTGTGCAAAGATGCCATTTCGTAAACCATGGCCTCTTTCCAGAGTTTTCCATCCTATGACTCCACTGCTTCCTTCATAGTTCTGGGATCATCATCAGTAATAGACAAAGCAAAATTTGAACAGAAAGCAAATGGACTATACCTTTCTGGCTGCCTTCTTTCTCGAACTGATCTTCTCACAGCTAGAGTTTTTGGCTCTTCATCTTCTAATTCCTCTTCTGCTACAGAGTTTGATTCTTCCTCCTTTAGTTCAAACTCTATCTTCACAGGTTCCTTTGGTTCGACTTCAGGTTTGATAACATCTTTCACCTCTCTAAACACAACATATCGACTGTACACAACATTTTGTGTGACTGGGTTCCAAAGCTTATAACCCTTTAAAACATCCTTATAGCCAATAAAGATGCACTTTTCAGATTTACTATCCAAGTTGGTTCATTTCTCCTTTGGAACATGTACATATGCATCACATCCAAATACCCTCAGATGTGAAAGAGAGGGTTTCTTACTAGTCCATACTTCTTGTGGAGTCTTATCCTCCAACGCTGATGAAGGTGACCTGTTGACCAGGTAACATGCAGTATCCATTACCTCTGCCAAGAATTCCTGTCCTAGCCTGACACCACTAAGCATGCTTCTTTCCCTTTCCATCAACGTCTTGTTCATTCTTTCTGCGACTCCATTTTGCTGAGGTGTATATGGAGTAGTATTCTGCCGTGCTGTTGTAGCTCTGATACCACTTGTTGTAGATCTAACCCAAGAATATTATAGGTCTAATAAGAAAGTATAAGATAATGCAAATAAACCCAGAAATGATATTAAATGATTCTTTATTGATCAAACCCTTAAGGTAGGGAAACACCGTACATTCACTCCTTAAGGAAGGAGAACACTCCAGAAGCCATATGCCTATTCATACAAGAATACTTCTCTTCATCTCTCCATGTGGAGTCTCTAGCCTCTATATAGGCCTCATACATACAATACCATGCATCATTACCATGGTTTCCTCATACCATCAACTAATACCATGGGCCCCTTACATTATTATTAACTACTTGTGGTCCCTTACATGACATGGGTTAACCACCTTATTTATTACTATGGCCCATCCCATTATTACATTATTACCTTGGGTACCTCCCTCGGTACCCCATATTACCCCCCCTAGGTATATAACATTCCACCCTCCTTAGCATGTTTCGTCCCCGAAACATGGGAAGAACACAAATAATAAGATATACTCAAAAGAGTAGTCCACTGATACCAGCCGAGTGCACTCCATCGCAGAGAAGGTGAAACCCTCGATTCGCTGGTGCCTCGCTCCGCTTGAAGAGAAGTTGACCCGTGTAGCTTCTGTGTTTGATGTATAGTAAGTGGATCTTCGCTAGTCTCCCTATCTATCTTGCAGGGGGTTGTTTTCCTGTGAAACTAACTGGTTGCCATCTTGATGGTTGTCTTGCGGGTTGATGTGGGTGATGATATGTTGAAGTTTTAACCCACAGTGTCTTCTTCTTTAATTCACCCGGCTGTGGTGCCTGTCATGGTGTCAATATGACTTCAACCACTGAATCATCATCAGATGTGTCAACACTTGTTACCTTTTCAACTTCCACCTCTATTTGTGTTTGATTGTCAACCATCAACTGCTCATCATCTGATATGTTAGTACCTGGAACATATTTTGCATCAACCTTCGTGGACTCTACCTGTTTATTGATGGAAATATCCTGTAATGTAATTTTCTTCTTTTTAT
>APFE031415607.1:0-20799 GCA_000404065.3 Pinus taeda | reverse complement strand
CGAGGGCACACACTTGAGTATGATGATACTTGGGTGGACTTCTCATGGCCGAGACCAAGAGGAAGTCTTGGTGGAACCTTCAGTGGGGGAGACATGGTGGAAGAGACTCATATGTTGATGATATGTTTGGGGGACCGAGTTCACTAGGCCAGATTGCAGACTTGGATGAGGATGACTGATTGTTGTGATGGGTCTACTTAGTTAGACAACATGGGAAACTTGTGTCATGGACATCAGGTTGGAGACATGGAGCATGACAGTCTTATGCAGGAGCACTTGTAGAGGTGTCACTTATGGGCATCCAATAAAGAGTGCCAAGGCAGGGATGTTATGCAGGTGGATTTGTTGGTGTGACATGGAGACTTACTAATTATGAGCCGATGGAGATGTTATGCACTCTTGTACAACAAGGCCATGGACTTGGTTGGACTTGTGAGCAGACTATGGAGCATTCCTACTACATGGAGAGCTGAGGCATCTTGCAGAGACCTTTGGGTCGAGACATGTATGCTTGCTAAGGTGATGGTTGGAGATGATTCATGGAGCTCATGATGACATGAGGTTATGACTTGATGTGGGGGATCGATATGAAACACTTTGGAGTGATGGAGTTACAACGATGATGATGCCTTGGTGGCAACACGTGGGCATGTGTTGAGCCGAGACTTAACCACTTTTGACACATGGGATTTGATTGATCTATGATCATGGGCAGCACATGGGAGATGAGACAGGTGTATACTTGTTTCTATGACAGTCTTGAGGGATGACACATTGCAGATATGATGGAGGTTGCTTCATGGACCTGGATGTGGCACATTGAGAGTCGGAAGATGATCTCTTCACTTTGAGGAGACGGATTTTACACATATGGATGATGATGTGGGGATCGATGCGGCTGATTTCATGCAACACATTGGTACCAAACATCATGGATAACATGTAGCAGATGAGATAAGGACTGCTTCATGGACCTGGACATCGCTTATATGGAGATGGATTCTTGATCGAGTTGATGTTGTGACAAGAGTCTAAGAAACGACTGATGATGGCATGAGAATGTGCATTCTCATCGTTCGAGTGCGACAATTGGATTAGCTACCCAACTAGCTCAAATTATGGGGCTCGAGCAGTGTACAAAGATATGTTAGCATTATGTTAGAGTATCATGACAACAGTTCACACGATGACTGTACATGATGAGGTTGAAACAATATGTTGCAGTAAGCATGTAGCCTAAGATGGAGGGGCCAACCTTCCACAAGGGGAGTAGCATGTGGAGATTGCAAAGGATGTGGTTGATGATCATGGATTGTGAAGACTTTCCAATGTATGATATACCAATGGGGTATATGCCTTGGTATGGATATCTTGGTGACAGATGGTTGTTGGGATGAGAGATTGTCAAGGACGACAATGATTTCAAGTGGGGGAGAATGTGAGGCCCACGAGTTGCAGGAGCGAGCACGGAGGCGACGAGCTGCGGCATGGTGGGAATGCATTGATGTGCGAACGAAGAAATGAAGGCGTTTGGTGTTTATACCCTTGGGTGGTCCCGGGTGAGCCGATGGTCAGGAGAGCCGATGGGCAAGTGCTCCAACGAGTGGGCGAGTGAAACCAAGTGCTGAACGATGGGTGAGGTCGGCCAAGATATGGACATGGCATGGCAACCATATATGTAGGTGGAAAATTCGTGGAGTTGGACTTCATCAAATCAACAAGCTTCTAAGGAGTCCAAGTGTGGATAAGTAAAGAAGTGCGAGTTGGTGATGAGGTGAAGGCGTGGTGTAAGCGATTGCAGGCCGTAGCACCCACGCTGTCACGCCCCTACACCTGCGATAGTCTTTCAACTGCTTATAGCGAGGTGCGGCACTACCAACCATTTTCTTTTCACCAATACTTATGATTGTAGACTATGCCTAACATTCCATACTTAGTCTTATTTTCATTACCAAGTATTATTAGTGTTCCTTTATACAAGTGAAAGCCCATAACATTCACATAAACATAATTATACAAGAGGAATGCACAACAATATAAAGGGAGGGGAAACTCCCTGCAATATGAGTATGCCTGAATCAATATATTATACAATCTTCACTTTTACAAAGTACAAGTTAAATCTTAGGAAACCCCAAATTTACACTTAGCCAATTTTCAAACTTCGACAAACTCGGTTGCCCAGCTCGGCAGCACCTCCGCACGGTCGCCGCACGACTCACCAACCCTTTGTTCACCTCGTCGCACAATCATGTTGTTTGCCCAACTTGGGCGCGCCTCGTCGTAACCAAGTCGCCACACACGGGCGCCTCTGCACGAGTCACACCTCCATTCACAATCTCAACACTTTTCCAAAAGTCACACCGTGCACACTTGCACGACGGGCAGGTGCTCACCCGAGTCACCCAAGAACTCATGCCAAGTCATTGCACAAACCGGGCTCCCACCAACATTTCACCGTTGGGCGCTCCTACACATCACCGGGCACCACACACCCGTGCACACCTTTCTCCAACCGGCGGGCGACCCTGCCCGCGCCCTTCACCCAAACCAAGAGATAGCACTAACTCCGTGCGGCCTCGCCCAAGAACAGGCGCATCTCCAACTGCTCCCTCCTTCTTTGCTGTGTCCACACCTTGTATCTGCGCACTCCCTTCTACATGAGTGAAGTTTGTATGTGTTTTGAGCAATGAGCGATGGATCCAAATTCCATCCATGCATCTCCAATATATATGGGTGTAGGGCGAGGTCACAGCTACTCAGCCGACCTGCCCACGCCTTCAACGCACCCACACTTCTTTGAAATTACACCGTCGGCTTGCTTCAAGTCATAGGTCAGCCTCCATAAGGTTTAACCCATGCCTCCACGCATATAAACAACTTGCCCTCCTTCTACAATTCATTATACATGATATCTTCCCGCGGTAAGTCAAGGCTCGCTCCTCTACGCGTCGCACTTCAAGCCGAAGCTTGCGCATAACGACTGCAGGTCCTTACATCCTCGTCCACCTGAATTCGCTGTCATCCTTGACAACAAACCATCCTAGTAGCCATCCACCAAGATCAGCAATATCTGTCTCATCCATGATGTCAACTCCTCTACATACTGTAAACATCCCTGCAACATATGTAGAACCACCGTCTCCATCATGTCTCGTCCCGGCAACCATCTGTCACCAAGATCAACATACCAAGGTATACACCCCATCGGTATGTCATGCATCAGAAATCATCTCAATCCATGACCATCGACCATCTCATCGCAATCTCCACATGTAGCTCCCCATCGTGGAAGGCTGGTCGCTCCATCTCAAGCTACATGCTTCCTACAACCTCTCGTGTACCTCATCATGTGTCGTTTCCATGTGAACTGCTGCCATGATACTCCAACACAATGCTAACACATCTTTGTACATGTTGGCCCCCATGTCTGAACTAGTTGGGTAGCTAATCTAACTGTGCCGCTCAAACCATGAGAATGCACATCCTCGTGCCATCACCAGTTGTTTCTCAAAACATCTCGTCACATCCTCAACTCGATTAAGAATCCATCTCCATACAAGTATAAGCCATGCTCAGGTCCATGAAGTAGTCCTCATCTCATCTGCAACATGTTGTCCATGATGTTTGGTACTAATGTGTTGCATGAAATCAGTCACATCCACCCCAACATCATCATCCATCTGTGTATGTCCTCCATATGAAGAGATCATCTCATGAAACCAACTCCCGATGTGCCACATCTAGGTCCATGAAGCAACCTCCATCATATCTGCAATGTGCCATCCCTCAAGTCTGCCATAGAAACAAGTATACACTTGTCTCATCTATCCATGTTCTACCCATGATCATAGATCAATCAACTCCCATGTGTCAAAAGTGGTTAAGTCTCGGCTCAACCCATGCCTAAGTGTTGCAACGAAGGCATCATCATCGTCATAACTCCATCACTCCAAAGTGTCTCATATCGATCCTCCACATCAAGTCACTCTTTCAAGCCATTCCAATACATGTACTTGAAAGTATGCACCCCATCCTGCATCAAAGTCTCTGACCTCAGCTCCTCAATGCATCAGATCCTCCAAGTCCACCATATATGAAGTCCCTAAAAGTCACAACAATCCCATGTCATCATGAGCTCCATAAGCCATCCCCAACCAACACTCAGCAAGCATACAAGTCTCGGCCCAATGGTCTTTGCAAGATGCCTCAGCTCTTCATGTAGTAGGAATGCTCCATAGTCTGCTCACAACTCCATCCAAGTCCATGGCCATGTTGTACAAGAGTGCACAACCTCTCCATCGGCTCATAATAAGTCTCCATGTCACATCAGCAAATCCACCTGCACAACATCCCTGCCTTGGCACTCCTCATTGGATGCCCATAAGTGACACCTCTACAAGTGCTCCTGCATAACACTGCCATGCTCCATGTCTCCAACCTGATGTCCATGACTAAGTTGCCCATGTAGTCCAACCAAGTAGACCCATCACAACAATCAGTCATCCTCATCCAAGTCTGCAATCTTCGGTCTAGTGAACTCGGTCACCCAACCATATCATCATCATCACGAGTCCCTTCCATCATAGCTCCCCCACTAAAGGTTCCACCAAGACTTGCTCTTGGTCTCGGCCATGAGAATTCCACCCAAGTATCATCATACCTCAAGTGTGTGTGCCCTCTTCAATCTGTCCATGAGTCATGCTGGGCACTTAGCCAATTCTCCATGTGGCTAAAGCATGACCCAATCCTTCGCAACGATCATCATGTTCCTCCCTTGTCACAGGCCCTTGTACCTTCTGCCATAAGGTCACAAACAACCCCAAAAATTCGTGCAACAGTCAACAATCCTTTCTTTTCTATACAAGGTCTCATAATAGACATCCAAGGTAAGATCTTCCCTAGCATTGACAAACTGAGTTTTCTATTCCCTGCATACGGTCCATCTACAAAATGCTCAAGTGAAACACAAGTATCAATACTTACTTCATCATCATCATGAGGTTCCTCCATGCGAGTATCCTCATCCTTCCATGTCTGCAAACTGCACGATCCTGGTCCAAATTGATCGATCTCAAGTTCATCCTCCATCGTTGTCACATCTACAACATCCTTAATCATCATGGATTCCTCTTCCTTGTTAGCACAAGCTGCAACTTCATCCTGCTCCATTGTCCAACCAAGTTGAAGAAGTTCATCTTCAACATTCTTTTCCAAGACTTCAAGCTTCTCTCGAATCCGGGGATTCTCTTCTTTCATCCGCTTCAACCTATATAAGGTAAGCAAGAGCTTCCCTTCACATTCTTCCAAACCTACCATGCCCTGTCATTCAGCTTGGCCCAAGCACTAAGCTTCACCTCTGCCAAACCTGTTTCACCATTCACCAGCTTCACCAAGTTCCCTGCAACCATGAACCAACCCTTGTTCCACTTGTATGTGAAATCAGCTTCCTTCACCTGCAAGTACCTGCTTCCGCTATCACTTCATCATGAGCAACCTTTCTCTGATACCAATTGTCATGCCCCTACACCTGTGGTATCAGAGGAAGGTTGCTCATGACGAAGTGACAGTGGAAGCAGGTACTTGCAGGTGAAGGAAGCTGATTTCACATACAAGTGGAACAAGGGTTGGTTCATGGTTGCAGGGAACTTGGTGAAGCTGGTGAATGGTGAAACAGGTTTGGCAGAGGTGAAGCTTAGTGCTTGGGCCAAGCTGAACGACAGGGCATGGTAGGTTTGGAAGAATGCGAGTCTTGTCTTTACCCTCACAATTGTCAATTAGCTCCTGAAGCCCTTATACCACCTTCTTATCCTGCAACACCTTCATACAAGTTTTCAAAAAAGTGGCCAATAGTGAAGGATCCGCGTCCTGCACTTTATTGTTTTCAACCGATTTTTCCTGACTTCCTGACTTAGAAGCCTCAGCAAATTTTTTCTTGGCCTCCATGAAATTCTCCTTAGCCCTGTTGAGATCAAATCCAAACTCCTTCTTAGCAGCCTTGCACACCCATCCTTTGGTTTCTGGCTGCTTTCCTTTATCTTCTCATGTATCAATACCACTTTGTGTCACGATATTGATGCTATGATCCTCTTCGCGAGGCTTCGCCCTAATCATTTGTATATTTTGCATAGGCTTTTGCACCATTTTCTCCTGCATCTTGGCTGTCAGTATCGTGGAATCTTGTATCACATAATCAAATTATCTGCAATAACTACAAGATGGATGTGTTGGGTTCTAACAATCGTGTGCAAAATGTCCTACTTCGCCATAGTTATAGAAAATTATTTGTCCATGACCTATGTCATCCCCTCCTCCTCTTCCTCCTCTACAACCCTAGAATCCTCTACACCCTGATCCTAAGGCCAATTCTCTGCCTACATTCTATATATAGGGGTCCATCCATCACCAATACGTAGCTTCAACAATTTTTCTCATCATGCCTCACCAATTTATAGAAGGTACAAAACTAATATTGCAGAGTGTGTAAAAACTTTTTCCAGAGGTGGCAATGGTCAGTTGTGTGTTTCCCAACTATCTGGAAGATAGTGCACCATAAGGGTACTCCCGCTCTTAGTCTTGTAATGCTTTTAGGTTTCAACAGTACAAGACCTCCTCCAATCAAGTAATTCACATGCATAGGGCAGTGATCCTTATCATGTCCCTTGTCTTTACATTTTAGGCACCAAACTTCACCGCACACCTCAGGATAAGCTTCCTTTCTCGTTTTCAAGCTCTACAACTCCTTGTGCAGGCTTGCCAGCTACGACTGAATCTGTTGTACTCCAACGCTTGTAGCCTGCACTAGTGAGGCTTCCAACCTCATTGTGATCTCCACAACCTCTGCTTGTGTTCCTATCTTTTGTTGTGATAATGGTAATATTAGATGAGGAAGGAGAGCTGTGATATACTAGTCCCTATGTTGATCATCTGTGATCGACATATTTTCTTGCCAGTTTTAACCTCTTATTGAAGTCCCACGTGGACTCATTTACCCTTTGTTGTATTTCCTTAAACTTCGTTACAAACTGCGCCTGAGACTTAGGCTTCTTAAACTCGTTGTGCAACGCATGTTGTGTCTCTACCATTGCTGCGCCAGGTCTATCTACATAGAACTTGATACAAAGTCATTGCTCTGTCCTGCAGTGTTGTGGCCAGCTATTATTTCTTCATGCTATCTGTTAGGATTCCAAGAAACTCTCCTAGGTTGTAGCTCAGAGATGCCTAGTAACATATAAATTCAACTTATTGTTGCAAATTGATGAATGGAAGGAATGATGCTTGTCCAAGCCAGATAACCACTTCTACTTTGCTTTACTCAAGACATGCGTGAACACCCTCAAACTACAAGGCTTTAGACCACCAACTACTCATAGTTTAAGATTGGGTGGATATGGAGAATACTGACCACACCAGCAGATACACAAGACCATGTGATGGCTAGCTGTAACCAGTAAAGAAGTCTACAAATCTAATATACTGATGCACAGATAGGATGACAGCTCTCTGGCACCAGATGAAGAGAACCTGAATAACTTATTCAATGATACATACAAGACTTTAACACAAAGCTAGGATGACAGCTACTCTAATGCTAAACATCAAGAGTTCAGGAATACAGCATATCAGGCACAACTTGGAAGAGAAGATAAATGGAAAGTGAGCAATTAACAGCAAAAGAAGCTTGTATTAGCTGAAAATGAAGACGAGACACTGCAAGTGTCAAAATAGTTACAATGTCTAGAAGTTGAACCTTACATCAAAACATCAGCCATCAACCCTGATTACATCTTGTTTGTGGGTATATATAGAGTTTCATTACAAAGGCACTTGGCCATTTCAGGTATGGAGGGGTCATAATTGACCACCAACTGCATTTAACTACCTAATGGAGGCCCTGAGTGCGTTTACTTGTCTCAGTGGGTGAATCTGATCTTCTCGAGTGCTCTGTTGTCTTCTCAGCTAGTTGGAATGTTCGTATTCATGAAGTTCCATAACTGCTAAATGCAGTTACACACTCAAGATCTGTCCTTTTCCTTCTCGGCCATACTGTCTGCTAAATATGGTTGTTGAGGAGTAACTACAACTGGTACTGGTGAGCCGATCGACTTCGTCCTTCAAGTGCACGGAACGGTCAAGGGGCGTGGACTGCGTGGTAGATGGATGAGATGGATGAGGGAGAAAGGTCAACCGTTGGATCGGGAGGATAGATGGCAGAGATGGATTGGCGAAGGGTATCGGAGGAGGTGGAAGCAAAGCGAACGTGGGCCATTGGATCTCAGGTGGACAGATCCAACGGTGGTCGGGTGGCGAAAGTGCACGACAATTATCGGGCGGGATCATGAGGTGAAGCGGTAAGCGGTATTGGTCACACTGCTTTCAGGGCGTTGGGTAGTAAAGAGCAAGGGTGCGCGATTCCTTTCAGCGCGTGATGTGTGGCAGCAGAGGAGAGAGGAAGCCACTCTCCATCGCGCGTTAACGTTTCATCGCTTTGGGGATGCAGGGAGAACGACTGTCGTTGGATCTCCGACAGAGAAGATCGGATGGCAAGGATTCAATCATGTGGGTCTATTTGTCGGGTGCGACAAGAGCCGTTGGATTGGTAGGCGGAAATCAACAGTTGAGGCTCTGGGCAATGAGTTTATGAAGGCGCAAAGTCGTATGGGCACGGTTTTATGAGGTTTTGGGTTTTAGCGCTCAGGGCTTAAGAAACATGGGTTTTTATATGGTTTTTTAGAAGAAAAGTAGGGGAAATAGAGATGAAGGGAGAATGGGCGGGTCAATGGAAAAAGAGAAGGAAACTATTATAAGCTTCTTTCAAGCATGACCAAGAACCAAGCTCACTTCCGACTTTTAGAAAAATCATCATTATATGGCAGAGCTAACACTATCATTAGTAATCTATTGAGTTGTCCGTACAACATCTGCAATGAACCAGAACTGTTTGGGGTCTTCACTTCCCACCCCTTTGAAGATCAACATCTTCATTGCATTCGCCATGTTGAATGGTTGATGTGGAGGTGGAGGTGGAGGTGAAGGTGTAGGTGTATGCGGTGGAGGTGGAGGTGGAGTGGATGGCTGAGGTATCCTCGAGATACCTTGACTTACTATCTATAGCGCTCTTTGTAGTGTGCTCATGATAGTCCCTTCATGAACGCTAGAGGAAGATACTAACAACGGACTATATTATGAGCCTAATTCTCCATTCCTTCTAAAAGGTTTTTAGCTTCGCATAGTGCCAAATAGCAATGTAATGGCATAACTTGTTTCTCACACAATAACATATTAATCCAAGTTTTCAGAGAATTTAAGTACTTACCTCTTGGTCCCTTGAAGATCTTGCACTCTACTTCACTATATCTAATGGTTGTATCGATCACAAGCTCAGTGATGAATCCTCCTAGAATACTATTTATCCAGTGATCAACAGCCCGCACGATGTTATTTTCTGAAGCTTCCAAGAGCTTCACTAATTCTAGAGTCCGCACAATAGTGTCGTCAAGCCTCCACATACCCTGACTATCCGCTAACATGAACAACCACTCGTGCAATTCGCAAGGAAAGAAACAGAAAAAGGCGTTAGTTTCATCTGTGTGGAGGTATCTATTTAACCAATGTTCCTTGGATAACTGTAGGTTTCTGTTCTCCTGAGCTACCAACTTGTGCAACTTTTGATCAATCCACTTCTCGATTTCCTTCTTAGTAGGAAACAAATTATTGGACATTAGACATTCCTCAGATAAATCCCGGTCCTAGAAATAGAACCATTTGTTGGCTTGATGGGGCTTGACCTAGGTGTAGTTTTATTTACACCATCCAACAAAACCCTAATTAATGGCCCTCTTAGAAACAACCCGCGTAGCACAGCTTGGAGTCTCACTCGAAGTAGTATTGGGGGATGAAAAAACCAAGTTTTTGCATCTAGAGGCTTGTGTGATGGATTCCTAAAGTTCTTAAGGCTTAGATCTACCTTCTTGCACCTTTAACCCTTCTTAACATATAATAACTATAAATCTATCTAAATAACTCCCAGATCTTCGCGAAGGTACTTAATTACCTTTAACATGCATAAAGAGTATAGATCTACTAGTTTTGAGCAGTAAATAAGCATTAATTCATACAAATCATAACATATAGCGAAGATACATAAACTTTGAAGAAGTAATAATCAAGACACAGATGCATCAGAATTGGCTCAAAATAGTCTTTATTAAGTATAATCATTTAGATATAGACTTCTTTTCCCTGAGCACTCAGCTGCAGGGGCTCACACACTCAGCCTGCAGACTTACCAAGGTCTTCGTGCACTCAGCTACCGGATACTTCCCCTTTCGCCTAAGTACAGGAAAAAGACCTTTCCTGCCTTAGCACCTTGCCCTTACAATGATTCTTCACAAAAACATTAATTTTTAAGACTCACTATGACTCATCTATATATAGAATTTTCTTTACAATACCATGGTCCGCGGACCATGGGAGGGTCTCAAAACCACCCTATCACTTAGCCACCTAAGAGACTAAAGTCCTTTTGACTCCTAATAGCCTCGCACTCTTCTTCCACATTTTTTGGTGACTTTACATTCATTACAAAAATATATTACAAAATTGAACCAAAACTTGACTCAACTGACCCCAAGGACCCCTTCCCAACACCCAAGTTCAATATCTGGGGTACATTATTGATGAGAAGGGTGTGCATGTGGACCCAACCAAGATATAAGACATACGAGATTGGCCAGCCCCAACCACTCTTACAGAGCTCCGCATCTTTCTGGGTCTTGCCAATTTCTATCGTAGGTTCGTGTTGGGGTTCTCTCATATCACTTAGCCTTTAAGTCAAGTCACCAAGGGCAGAGTGAAAAAAAATATATTTTTTGGTATGAAACCCAATAGAAGGCATTTTTGGAGTTGAAGCATCAACTCTGCTCTACACCAGTTCTCACATTACCATACCTGCAGCAACCATTTGAGTTTGAGACAAACACCTCCGACTATGCTATTGGTGTAGTTCTTACTCAGCATGGGGCATCCAGTGGCTTACCACAGTGAGACACTATCAGACACAGTCCGAAAGTATCCCACTTATGACAAAGAAATGTATTCCATTGTGCAGGTTTGTCATCAATGGAAGCATTACATTTTGGGGAAGGAACCAATCATCCACATAGACCACCAACCTCTGTAGTTCATACAAACACAAGGTAAGTTACAAAACGATCGCCATAAAAAATGGTCCACCTACCTGAAGCAGTTCCATTTAAACATTAAGTACAAGAAGGGTAGCACCAATAATGTTGCAGACCGCCTTAGCCGACCACCAATCATGGCATTGATCACTGTGCTCGACTCTTGTGGGTACGAGACTTTGGGGTGGCCACATCTTTACCAGAGCAATCCAGAATTCGACAGCACATACTAGACACTCCTCGAAGGGAAGCAAGATTCAAATTTTCACCTTCATGATGCAATGTTATGCCACCTAGGACACATCTATGTTCCTTCAAAAAATCATGCAAAGATGATTCGGGATGCGCACTATAGTTGGGTCACTACACATTTCAGAGTAGAGAAAATAGTGGTGGTATTGCATAAGTATTTTTATTGGCTGAAACTTCGTCAGGATGTTGGGAAGTACATTAGATCCTGCACCACTTGTGCCATTTCCAAACCAACCATCAAGAAGCAAGGCCTATATACTCCTCTTCCTACTCCTAGTTGACCTTGGGAATCTATCTCCATGGATTACATGTTGAGCCTTCCTCCTACTAAGCACGGAAATGACTACATTTTCATGGTCGTCAACAGATTCTCTAAAATGGCCATCATGGCGGCCTGCACGAAGAGTATCACAACAGAAACCACTACTAATATTTTCTTTGAGTGAGTGTGGGTACACTTTGGGATCCCAAAATCCATTGTCTCAGATTGGAACAACATATTTCTGAGGGAATTTTGGTCAAGTCTCTGGTCGATGCTAGATACAAAAATTACTAAATCCATGACTTTCCATCCCCAAACTGAAGGCAAAACAGAGGTTGTCAATAGGATGATCATACACATTCTGTGCATGTACAACTTGAAGCATCGACGCACATCGGATGACAGTCTCCCCTATGTCTAGGACAACAACAACAAACCTCTCCACAACTCAACGGGCCACAACCCCTTTTAGTTAGGGTTGGGATTTCATCCATTTTTTCCCATTGATGTGGCCATACCATTTGTAGCCACTCAAACAGACTAACCTCATGTCCAGTCCAAAGGCAACAGGGCTAACAACTTCATTGAGAGCATTCAACACATCCGCTGGTAAGTCCATGATATATTGGATAGAGCCAATGCTAAGTACAAACAACACCACGATCAGCATCGAGTGCCACACAAGTTCCAGGTGGGTGACAAAGCTTGGCTACATTTGCAGAAGGAGCGCCTCGCTCGACCCCACCACAAGCGTTTCCCACTCTAATATGGGACAGACACCATCACCAAGCCTTTCAGTGATAATTCCTTTGAGATCAGCATCCCACCATTCCTTGGTCTACACCCAGTGTTCAACGTAGACTGCCTTCGACCATACTTTCCACCATTGTTGGACACATCTGACATTGTAGAACAACTCACACCAAGAGAGGTCAACCCAGATTGCATGTAACAGGACACAACTAATCATCTCATGGACACATAGATAAAGAACACTCTTCAATAGAGGATCCAGCTATATCGAGTTGTCAAAGTAGGCCAACTCCTTCACCAGGGCAAGTTGTTCACCAAAGACGAGGTTGAACAGAAATTTCCTCACCTCATGGAGGCTTTACATGCAATGGGGACCATTGATTCCTATGGGTGGTGGAATAATACAGGTGGATATTGGTGGCCACCCACCTATTCCAGCTAGACCTTTAGTCTGTTTCATCTGTTTCATTTTTATTTCATCATTTACTATTTTTAGCAGTTTTTTTAGGTCCTGAACTTCCGAAGCACTTTTGACCCCATAAACGGCATTTTTTAGGTTTGTTATAGGCCCATTGATGTAGGTAGGGGCTTCCAAAATATATTATATTAATCAGAGAGACATTTCCAAAAATGTATCGTATGCGCCAAATGGAGACAATATGACCAAGTTACGACACAGGGAAGTTGGTTGTCCAACTAACCCCCAACGGGGTCCAGAAACTCTTGGTGTTACATCTCTTGGGGTTAGGATTTTGGTTGTTTAGGCTTTTCTCTTGTTCTTCAATAATAAATAGGCCCTTCAGCCTCATTGTAACACATCTCAAAGATATGTAGCCGCCACATCTCTTTTCAGAGATAAGCTACCATTGTCCAAGCTAGTTTATTTCATTTCTATTTGTAAGCATATTTCAGTATTATGGTATTAACGAAATGAAGTATTATTTCTTCCGCATCTATGTATTTATGGTTATATCAATAATTTATTGTGTTCCTATTTGACATGGGTTTTTTCGGTTTTCAATAGTGGTTTTAGCCTTTCCTTTCCATTTCTAGATAGTTATGGTGTTATGGGATTCATTCTTGGTTGAGATTTGGATTGTCATAAGTTTTTAGATCCGAGTGAGGTGGTCTCACGAAAATCCCAAGGGTTGGGGGTGGATATGGTTTTCTTTGGGAAACCCTCAATAGGCAGGTGGAGATAGGAAAATTCCTCAAGGGATGGTGAAGGAATTTCGAGGCATCCAAGCTCAGTTTGGTTTTATGATCTCAGGACTGGTTTAGGTGAGGTCACTGTAGTGTGAGATTGGAGGTGGTTTAACCTATGAATTCCCTTGTTTTTTTATGGACTGGTTTATCTCACAACATCGCACATTCATACTTGGAATATGGCATGGGGGTGATTGGTTGAAAGAAAGATTTGGTTCAACCTAATCTATGGTCGGGTGGTATGTGGAAGTCCTTGACTTGGTTAGCTTTGCACATGGTTGATAAAAGCTAATTTCCTGTTGTATTTATGATTAAATGTACTTATTATTATGTGGATTTAATGGTTGTTCTCTCATTGTTAATTATTTGGTTATATGCTGGATATAAGCATAGTTTTATTATAAATTTAAGTATGGCTCTTATCACCTTTTAATTGATCATGAATGACCGGTTAATGAATTCATGACCTAATTGGTATTATGGTAGCTATTATTAGAAAACATTAGTCCTTCTTGGTAAACCTCAGATAAGTTTCAGATCTATATGTTCAGATATTGTTCATAGCCTATAGGTTGCATGTTCATCATGTGTTTAACAAAATGATTGTCATGGTTATATCGGGTTAGGTCAAGTCCTTGAGTATGTTTTTTATTAGAATATTTGTCTCTATGTTATTTATCAATTCTGGAAGTGTCATTAAGTTCTGCGCATAGGTATGGATCCTGGCCCTAAAAAAGTGGCTTAGATTTCGTAGTCCTTGGCACAAAACTCCATGAAAGACACTGAATTCGTTGAGAAGCAAACCTATGGGAGAAAATAGATGGCTACATCCACTTGGAGGTCTAGCTCACTCAAAAAAAAAAAAATCTTAGGGGTTGGACACCTGGAATGCTAGGTTAGTTCCTAGAGGTCTTGTAGCACCTGAGGGAATTGAGTGAGACTTTGTTATGTCAGTTCCATTTCCTTAAGGTCATCTAGGAGGTTGATTCATGTTATAGTAGCCCCTCAACTCATGTTTACCTCGGGGAAGCTAGTGAAATTGGGTAGATATGAGAGGAGGTGTGTGACAGAGTGGTATCATAACAGGTTGTGCTCTCTTTGGGTGATATCTGATATCACAAAGTGGTATCAAAGCATGGTTCAAATACTTGGACCTAATGGGTGAGATGCATTCGGTTATGCATGCATTCTCTGGTTATGGTTATCATGCATGAGTTCATGGTATGTAGTTTGTATTTTTATACATGATGTTGATCTATTGATATGATTATGATTATGTATATATTAGCACAATACATGCTAATATGGACTAATTTTGTAGGTGAGATAAGCCTCCCATCAACATCATTATGATTTTAGTAATGGTATCTCTTTGGTTTATTTGACATGGTATAATTGTAGGAAGAAGAGAATCAAAGATTACAAGAAAAATGGTAGACTACAGTTCACGTGACTCTCCCTACATATCAGTTGGGCAACAACGATATGAGTGTTATCCTAATATAGCAAACAAATTGAAGAGTTTGAGGGGAGATATCAAAATTTGCAAAGCCAGCAATGACGAGTTGGTTGAGGCACATGAAATACTTGCAAGGGATTAGGAAAGGAAGCTTGAGGTCAATGTAGTCATCCTTCAGAGTTTGTCAGACTTGCAAAGACAGGGACAATTGAGGATTAGTCAAGAGCAAGAAGAGAAGACTAATGGAGCCTATGGTAGCAAGTCTCGGCCACGGTACTAGTTGGATAGAGGGGACACAGTTAGAGGTGGAAGATAATTGGACACACCTGATAGGAGGATTGGTATGTATGTGTATCATAGTTCCTCGTCCAGGACACATCATCATCATCACCGCCGTCATACTTATAGGAGGAGTGAGTACTTTCCTAAGGAGTTCAAGAAATTCAAGTCACCTACATTTTATAGAGAGGTGAAGAAGTCAGAAGATGTAGAGGCATGGTTGCTTGAGATGAAGAAATTATTCAGATTACATAACTATTCAGAGAACATGAAAGAGAAGATAACCACCTTCAGCCTTAAAGGGAAAGAAGATATATGGTAGCAGGATGTGAAGAATGTCAAAGGCATTCAAGAAGAAGAATTGATTTAGGGTGAGTTCAAGAGACTCTTCAAGAAGAAGTACCTGCCTTAGAAGTATTATGATGACAGAGATAAGGAGTTTTATGAGTTGTAGATGGGACCTATGGTGGATTACGAGTATACGAGCAGGATCATGGATCTGTTAATGTATGTTCCTTACCTCAAGGATGAGAAGGAGAATATTCAAATGTTTATCAATGGGTTTCTAATAGCATAAAGAGACCGGATTGAGTTGTTAGGTAAACTTGACTCGGGATAGAGTCAAAGTTGACCAGGTTAAACAGTGATGGTTTTGGGGCACATGGTATTGTGCACCCATAGTGTTCTACCCGTGGTATTATATGTAATGGAGCTTATAAAAGGTTGGAAAGACTTCATTGTAATGCAAGAGACCTCGAGGTGAGAGGTGAAGGCTCACTTGGCCAATGCTAATGAGATCTTACTAGGTTGGGCTTTTCCCGGATTTGGGGTTTTCTTGGATAAACATTTGTGTTTTTGTGTTTATGCTTGTTTCTGGTTATTTATTATATATTTTCCTCTCGGTAATTATTAATGTTATGCAGTAAATTCTTAACAATTGGCATCAGAGCCATATATTGGCTTCAAAGGGATTCTTTGATGCCAGGAGTTTATATGGCCTGATGAGATCAATGCAACTTTTTATAGATTTGGGTCTGAAAATAATGGTGGAACAATCGTACGCAGAAGAACCTCGAGGAGAATGTGCGGAAGATAGTGCAGTAACTACCAGGGATCGCAGTGCGTTTGTGATATTTACCGGTTTGGAACATGATGATGAATTGTTCGGGATTCATGCGACTATTTAAAGAAGGCCAGCAAAAGAAAATTGTTCATGCGGCTTCGAAAATTGTTCGTTTTCTGCTATGTGAGGCCACCGGTGCTGGAATCTACGAGGTTCTCATTGGGCTCATAGTTGGAGCGGTTTGATAGAAATTTATGAGCAAATCCAATTGAGAGAGAATGGATCAGAAACACAACAGCAATAAACAAAAAAAAATTAATGAAGTCAAAATTATTACATGTAAATGGGCATACTACTGTAAGACTTGGTAAGGCATGTGTACCCCTCGGTGATAACCGGTAAAGTCTGGGTTAGACCTAGGTGGTAGGGGGGATGTCGGGTTAACAATACCTCGGGTAAAAACTCTAAGGGGGGTAAGAGCTAGAGTGAGTGAGATTGTCTCACTTAGCAGGTTTGGTTGGAGTTAGTCAAGGAACCCCAAGTCAAGTTTAAGGGGGGAATTGTTAGGTAAACTTGACTCAGGATAGAGTCAAAGTTGACCAGATTAAACAGTGATGGTTTTGGGGGACATGGTATTGTGCACCCATAATATTCTGCCCGTGGTATTATATGTAATGGAGCTTATAAAAGGCTAGAAGGACTTCATTGTAATGCAAGAGACCTGGAGGTGAGCGGTGAAGGCTCACTTGGCCAATGCTAATGAGATCTTATTAGGTTGGGTTTTTCCTCGGATTTGGGGTTTTCCCGAATAAACATTTTGTTTATGTGTTTATGCTTGTTTCTGGTTATTTATTATATATATTCCTCTCGGTAATTATTAATGTTATGCAGTAAATTCTTAACATGAGTTTGACAAGCCACGTCGCTGGAGGAAGTCATCAAGAAACTGAGGAATTGTTATGAGAATTCAAGCGTAAAGTTGATCCAAGTGTGAATTGAAGGGAAATTAAAAATTTAAAGGGAAATTGCCACGAAAGCAGTGAAGACGCCAGGATGCAGGTGAGAAAGAAAATGTTGTTCCTTTCAAGAAGTTTAATGCAGTTGAGAAGGGGAATGGGTCACAACTTGGAGAGCAGCAGAATAGAGGTGATGTTAGGGGATTATCGCAGTGTTCGATATTTGACAAAGATCGTCACAATAAGGATTGTCCATTGTACTAGGGTGGTAGGCCTCATATCTAAAGTTCTCAGGAGGCACAAACGGTTGGGGATGTGGGTCATAACCGTACTCATATTTATGTTGATGTGGAAAATAAGTAGGAAAAACACAAGACATCCATTATTGAGATGGAAGGTAAGCTCTGTGGTCAAGTTGTTTATATTTTGATTGGCCTTGAATCTAATTATAGTTATGTTAATCCTGACCTGGTGGATAAGTGGGGTTTGAGAAAAGAAGTGCATGCAAAGTCTTTGTTGGTGCAGTTGGCTACAGGTACTAAGAAGAGAGTTCATCATTGGGAAAGAGCTTATACATTTGAGTTGAATGGTATGAATATCTCAACACATATAAATGTGCTTCCATTGGGTTCATATAGTATTCATTTGGGTATGGATTGGTTGTACCTCCACATGACCAAAGTAGATTTCTATGACAAGGCTACTCAGTGCCTGTATGATAATGGAGAAAAGAGAATATTGCAGGAAAAGAAGAATCCTACATCAGCTAGGGTGATTATATCTATGCGATTTAAGCGCAGTCACATAAAGGGGTGTGTAATATTTGTAGTCCATATTTCCAGTAACAAGGGTAAATATGTTGAGGATGCATAAATCTTCAAGAGGTACCCTATATTGCAACAATTTTAGGATTTGTTGCCAATAGATGTTTCATAGTTTCCCCCTCACACAAAAGTTGACTTTTCGATTAAGTTGGTACCAAGAGTGACACAAGCTTCAAAGGCACCATAGTTAGTGGAATAAAAGTTGTAGTTGAAGGAAATGCTTGACAAGGGATACATTAGACCAAGTCTATCGCCTTGGGTACACAAGTGTTGTTCATGAAGAAGAAGGATGGTACTCTTAGATTGTGCATTGACTACATGCAACTGAAAAAGTTGACCATCAAGAACAGGTATCCATTACTAAGGATCGATGACTTTTTTGACCAGTTGAAGGGAGCAACAATGTTCTCAAAGATTGACTTGAGATCAGGATATCATTAGGTACGCATTAAAGAAAAAGACATCTACAAAATTGATTTTCAGACTAGCTATGGGAATTATGAGTTTGTTGTAGTTCATTTTGGTCTAACTAATGCTCCATCTACTTTCATGTGGTTTATGAATAGTGCATTGTGTCCTTATCTGGACAAATTTGTTATTATATTCATTGATGATATATTGATATATTCTAAAAATGAGGAAGAGCATGATAAACACCTAGCATGAGTGTTGAGATTGTTAAGAGAGCATTAGTTTTATGCCAAGTTTAGTAAATGTAGCTTCTTTTAAACAAAGGTACATTACTTGGGACATGTTGTTTCCAAGAAAGGCATAACAGTGGACCCGAAAACGATAATGGCTATCATGGAGTGGGAAGCTCCTAACAATGTGGATGAAATCAGATCATTCATGGAGCTAGTAGGTTAATATAGGAGGTTCATTAGGAACTTATCACATATTTCATATCCTATTACATCATTGCAGAGGAAATGGAAGAAATTTGAATGGACTTAGGAATGTGCAACAAGTTTTGAGTAGTTGAAACAGTTGTTGACAAATGCTTCAATTCTCAAGATTGAAAACCCAAATAAAGAGTTTGAGATGTGCACATATGCTTTCGAGAGAGGACATGGTGGAATCCTTATGCAGGAGGGGCAGGTGTTGTGTTATGAGTCATGGAAGCTAAATTAGCATGAGAAAAACTATATGATGTGTGACCTTGAGTTAGCAATGATAATTCATGCATTGAAGATGTGGAGCCATTATCTTCTTGGGGGGAGGTTTGTGCCGATGAGCAATCACAGTGGGTTGATGTACTTGTTTGACCAACCTAAATTGAATTCCAAGCAAGCTAGATGGTTGCCTAACCTTAGTGAGTTTTAGTTTGAGATCAGATACATTAAAGAAAATGATAGTGCAGGTAAATCATGTTGCAACTGTGAGCTCTTATGGGATAGATTTACATGGTCAGATCTTACATGCAGGACAATAGGATGACAAATATTAACATCTTAGACACAAGTTACAATAGGGTATAGGTGATCATGATGTGGACTATCATCTTACAACATATGCCCTAGTCAAATTTAGGAAAGAGATCTATGTGTCAGATGCCAATGAGTTCAACAAGTTTATCTTGAGGGAGTTTCATGTCAGGCCATATTTAGGTCACTCGGGATATCATAAGACATTGACAACAGTGAAGAAGTTCTACTATTGGATGAATTTGAAGAATAAAGTGGTAGAGTTTGTTGCTAGATGCTTGGATTATCAGCAGGTGAAAGCTGAGTGTAATCACCCAGTTAGTTTGTTACAACCCATTTCGATTCCGGAGTGGAAATGGGAGATGCTTTTCATGGATTTCATTACAAGTTTTCCGAGGACATCGAGGCAATATGATTCCATTGTGGTTGTGGTTGACAGGTTGAGCAAGGTAACTCACTTCATTCCAGTGAATTTTACTTATTCAGTTAGTGATGTGGCATAGGTTTTCATCAGGGAGATATTGAGGTTGCACAGTGTTCCAAAGAAGATTGTGTAGGACAGAGATGTTAAGTTCACTTCCAAATTTTGGAAGGAGTTGTTTGTAGGTTTGGATACATAGTTGTCCTTCAGCGCAACTTATCACCCGTAGACAGGTTAAAATACATAGAGCGTCAACATGATAATAAAGGATATGCTAAGGATGAATGTTATGTGCCATAAAAGAAATTGGGAAGAGTATCTACCGGAGGTTGATTTTTCTTACAACAATGGATATCAAGAGTCACAGAGGATGATTCTGTTTGAGGCACTTATGGGCGAAGTTGTAATACCCCTATTAGCTGGAGTGATTGAGTGAATAGGGTACTTATTGGAACATACATGTTGGTAGACATGGACTAGGAAATGCAGGTTATAAAGAATAATCTAAAGGTAGCACAAGACATGTATAAAAATTATGCAGACTAACAAAGGCCATTTAAGGAGTTTCAGTTTGGGGAGCATATGTATTTTCACATCAAACCCAAGAAGATCTCCTTGAGGATTGGGTCATGTGTCAAGTTAGCAACTTAGTATTGCGAGCCTTTGGAAATCCTTGAGAGGATTTGACCAATGACCTACAGACCTGCACTACCTCCA
>APFE031415598.1:46487-69090 GCA_000404065.3 Pinus taeda | reverse complement strand
AATCATTCTTACCATATCTAGATGGGATTGGGTGTTGGTACTAATAAATTTTCTAACCTCATCTCACTCAGACACTTGCTACATTTTGCATTGACACATGAATGCAGACACCTACAGATTTTTGGGGTCTCCAAAATCATTATTAATTGGTTCAATAACATATTTGCATGTCATGTGCACTCACTCAGGAACACATTAGATGCTTCCATGCATTTAAAATCATAATTTGATTATATTCATTGTCTACACATTTACATGGAACACAATCAGATTGTTAACCAGTTATCCAAGGATGCCACGAACCAGCCTAGGTGTCTATGGTTAATTCAAAAGCAGCGAGAGGCAGAGATTTTTTATTACTACCATAGGCCATACATTAACTAGCTATATCAGAGTGCCGATAGGCCATATTCACAATTATTTTACTACAGCACACATCAGCTATCTATGCTTTATATATTTTTGTATAAATCATTTTATGGAATAGTCACTCTATATCCTCTATGGGTAATTTTTGTACAAACTTATTTTTTTAAGGCTATGGCCTAACATATAGCATATGCCTTTAGGCATATACAACATGTAATTTTCCAAATTAATAGAAAATTACGATTTTTCCCTGGGGAAAAATAAAGTGCTAGAAGTAAATGCTCTGGAATGTACTCGGTATGTTTTAGTAAATTCATATTTCACTTGGATTTATATTAATTGATAAATGTAATATGATGAATATGTGGTGATCCATATTAGTGCACAATGTGAGATGTGTGATTGCAATAACGTAAATCTAACTAAGATGTGTTTCCTCTTCTACCCTTATCTTCATTGGGTTATGAAAAGCTACAAGGATATCTAATAGGAGGAAACTAGCTTCAATGATTCCCTTAATTTCAAAATTCATCATGTTGCAAGGAGATCCAACACTAGGAGAATTTAGCTACTATCCCAATTTCAGAAGTCAATATTTACCAACTTCCCTATATCTCATAATAAGGAGAATAGAAGTGGTTTTCCCTATTAAACTAAGTTAACCATCCCAATTTGTTTTTGGGTCCTCTGTAGTGATTATGATAGACCTGAAATGATGCAAAGCATAAGAGATCTTGATGGGGTTCAATACTCACAAAAATTGAGATCTAATCTAAGAGAAAAAATTAAACTCTAATTTAAGAAATTGAAACTATTCTAATGACAATGAAATGAAAACAGTATAATGAAATGAAATTATACTAGTTTAATAACATGAGTTTAAACTACTCTAATGGCTAATTTTATTCCCAAATAAAAGAAAACCATAAAAGCGAGAGACACAACATAAGAGATCCCCACTAGTTGGGACGAATGAGACTCTCCTAGCTCCCAAGAGATTGCATTGTTTTTGATGAGGTGATTGAATCCCTTATGAATAAAGGGGGTAAAATATTTTTTTTTAAGTTACAATTGTCGTAAAAATTATGCTTTTACAAAGGTTTCAATATGAGGTTTCTTCTGGGTGCTTAATTCCTTCAAGTTGACCAAATTTTGTCAACACCTCCTCTTGTAAAATCATAGGCCTACTAAAAAGAAGCATGCCAATTAGTACAAAAGGTATCTAAAATTCCTTTGGAACACTCAATAAAGGTTATTATATAAAACCCAAAATGACCAAGTGAAATTACTATAATTAAAGATATCAATTTCTATATTATCTAGCTAAGGAAAAACCAAGATACTTGCATTTTGTAGCTATTTTGATTGCTGTTAGAACAACAACCTATATAGTCTATTCAATGCTATATATATCAAATAAATGGTTATAAATAGAAACAAGAATTTTTTAAAGAAACATACATGAGCTTCACACAATGAGTGGTATAAACATACCCTCAAGGAACTTATATTTGGTTCCCATGAAATTATCACCTCTCATTGTATAGAGAAGTTCTTGAAGAAATGGAACTCAGGTGTTAATGCATTTGTCATTATTATACAAGTAATAAACACCATAATCTAAAACATTGACCCTTATTTGCAAAAAAATATCCTTAAGCTTCAATAGGTATTTGAAATGCCACAAGGATTACCACCTTCACGTGGGGAGCATAACCATGGTATTCTCCTCATTTTGTGTAGTCAACAATCAATGTGAATCCTTATTAGCACCCTTTGGCATAAAAAAATGAAGTCGGAAATATCATTCAATGACTGTTGGAGGTGCGAGTCATATATGATAGAACTAGCCCTCACTGACCACTAGTGGTAATGTTACTAAAGAAGGAAGGTACTTGGTGCATGTGACCTGATTTCTAGGATCTTAATAAGTTTATCATCAAGGATAATTTTTCTATGCCAATTATTGATGACCTCTTGAATGAACTTCATGTAGCCAAGTTTTTCACCAAACTTTACCTTCTTTCCAGCTATTGTAAATTAGGATGAAAGATGTATACATCCCTAAGACCATTTTCCATACACATGAATGTCACTAGGAATTTTTAGGGTTTTCTTGTGGCCTTTGCAATGCTTTATGAACCTTCTACAGCCTTATGAATAAAATATTTTGACAATTCCTACCCAATTTTTTGCTAATATTATATTCTATAATGAAACATGAGAATACCTCTTAAAACATGTTGATAGACACTTGCAACTAATATATGACCATCAAAAATTTGTGAAATAATTCAAATGTGTATTTCAATCTATTTCTACCTAATCCACACCTAGGCTAACATGGAAAAAATCTTTAATCCACTTGTTGTGGCCTTGGGGTCAAGTCTCGAGTTTAGTAGTTGTAACTCAAATCTCAACTCCTTTGTCTAAGCTAACTCCTAGTGAATCCAAGGGGGGTATTCCCTATGGAAATAAAATTAAGGCTTTACTAAGATAAGCTAAACATGAAATATATAGGAGTAAGAATTACATAAGAACACATCAACATGATAAATTACAACATATAACTTTAAAACGTGTAAATTACTTCACAAGTGAATGAAACAATCAGAGGCACATATAACTAGCCACAAGGAAGAGATGTAGCAATAATAACCAAATTAATGAAATAATCTTATGAGACTGGCGTAACAATTGTATACCAATTCTAAATAAAGAGTATTTGCAAAACTAAATGTTAATATTAAGAAATAATTGCTTGAAAAAGTAAAAAGCTTATACTTGGAAATGAAAGTGCTAAAAGTAAATGTGCTTGAAAGTAATGTGGAAATGAAAAATAGCCAAGTATGCAATGTTGTAAAAGAAAATGTTGTGGAATGTTCTTTGTACATTTTAGTTAGGCTATATTTCACTTGGATTTATATTAATTGATAAATTTAAGAAGATTGATATGTGGTGATCTGTATGAGTGTGCAATGTGAGATATGCAATAAAATAAAATAAATCTAACTAGGTTGTGTTTCTTCTTCTACCCTTATCCTTGTTGGGTTAAGGAAAGAAGCAAGGAGATCCAACAGGAGGAAGCTAGCTTCAATGAATCCCCTGATTTCTTAAGTTATTCGGTTGAAATGCAATCCAACACTAGGAGAATATAGCTCTTAGCCTAATTTCACAAGTCCATGTTCACCAATTTTCCCCCATCTCACAGTAAAAAGAATACAAGTGGTTTTACATATTAAACTAAGAAAACCAACAATCTCTTTATAGGCCTTGTGGAAGGATCAAGCTAGGCCCGCAATGATAGAGAGCATATGGAGAGAGCTTAATGGGGTTTGTTACTCTTCACAAAAATTGAAAACTAATCTAAGAGAAACAACTAAAATCTAATTTAAGAAATTGAAACTATTCTAATAACAATGAAATTCAACTAATCTATTAAAATGAAATTACACTAATATAATGTTATGTGATTAAACTACTCTAATGGTTAATTTTAATCCCAAATAAAAACAAACCATAAAAGAGAGAGACATAGCACAAGAGATCCCCACTAGGTAGGGAAGGTTCTTAGGATACTCTTCTAGCTCCCAAGAGATTATAATGCTTTTGATGAGGTGATGGAGTCCCTTATGAATAAAGGAAGTAAAATAGTTTTGTGAAGTTACAATGGTGGTAAAAATGACGGTTTTACAAAGGTTACAATATGAGGTTGCTTTCGGGTGCTTGAATCCTTCAAGTTCACCAAAATTTGTGTAACACCTCCATTTGTAAAATCGTAGGCCTACTAAAATGAAGAAAGAAAATTATTACAAAAAGTGTCCTAGATGCCTTTCGAACACTCAATAAAGGTTAGCATATGAAGATGAAAATCATGAAGTGAAATTACTAGAATTAAAGCTATGACGTTTTCTACTATTTAGCTAAGGAAAATCCAAGATACTTGGATTTTTCTTGGCTAATTTGAATCTTTTTAGAACAACAACCTATTTGGCCTCTTCAATGCTAGGTATATCTTTGAATTTCCTACAAATAGAAAATTTATTTTTTTGAGGATTTTTAGTATTTTTTAGAGGAAAGAAGAGATTTTTTGGGGCACTTTGAGGCACTTGGAAGCACTTGATGTAAGTGGGATCAATGATTCTTTGGTGAAAAAAGATGGATGCTCCAATTGAGGTCCCCAATCTCCAAGCTAAAGGAACCTATAAACAAAGCTTATGATCTTTCCAAGAAGTTAGTAGACATAGATGTAGTTTGCATAATGAAAGGAGAAAACATGCTATTCAACCAAGAAATACATGTAATATTCAATTTTAGAATGCAAGGCCAATAATAATACAACAGGAAGTTGCTAATCTTCTCCTTTGGGCAACAATGTCCCTATAAAGTCGTAAGCTACAAACAAAAAGTGATGAAATGAAAAAAAACAAGAAGGTTACCTCATGAAGATCCAAACAAGCCAGACCATTAACAAGATCATGAGACATAAAGTACTTATGTTTATCGACAAAATATGGAACAATTACAAAATAGCAACACTTCCCCAAGATGTCAATCTTTCATACTCCTTTCACAAGAGAAGGTAGATTCAATTTATAAGAAAATGGGAGGAGATCGCAGTGTATTAAACAATCCCATTGAAGGAGGTCGAGTTATCCAAGTGTAAGGGTGACAATTCCCAAGAGAAAAATGAGTTGTCCAAGTGTGGTAGGAGCTTCTAAGAGAGGGTTGCATGTGGCCCAAAGAACAACAATGTAAGGATCCAAGTCTAGCTGCATAGAGGATCAAAGAGAAAACATGTAGGAGGAGTGGGAGTGGCCTTGACTATTCCCCACCCATTCCCTCTTCAAATTGGACTTTAAACTGAAATCAAATCCATGATCTAGAGTAAGTGAATTCAACCCTCTACATGGGAAAACTTAGCCCTCAATCTAGGAGATAACTCAGCATCACATGTAACAATAAAATTGGCCCCCTTCTTTTATTTGACTCATTCCATTTTTGCCTAGTCACTACACTTCACTGCGTGAGAGACACAGTTGACTAGAAACATGTTTTTAATATGGTCCTAGTCATTTAATTTCTAATTTTTTGTGTTTTTTTCTCACTTTTATGACAAAAAGTGAATTTTCATGGAGAAAAATTAATATTGTACACCCCAAAGTGGGTACTAGCATAATGTTAGTACTCTAAAGATGAAAAATGAGTACTCACATCTCCAACAATATCTCTTAGTGCCACTATTTTATTTGCTATATATAAATTAATTAAAATTTCTCTTTCTATGAGAAAGTTTTAATGATTAAAATAAACCTACTAGAACCTAATGCAAATTTGTGAGACTCTAGATAATTCCTAACATGGTAATGTACATTAAACCTAGATGCGGAAAACATACTCAAGGCCTAGTTAATAATCACACTCCATCTTTGGAGGATGTGAGTGAAAAAACTCAATTAATTATTTATCGCCAGAAAATGAAAATAATTAATTAAGTAAAAAAACACTCTAGAGTGACGCTCTTACTAACCAAGTGTTATATATCCATTTGGGCACATCAACCCTGACTTATAGATTCATACTATTAGGGCCCATCAAACCCTAATTCAGCTGTTACATGGCCTAATGAAGTCAACCATCAAAATGCCTCCTTCCCAAGAGATTCCATGATTGAAATCATCCAAAAACTGCCTCTAAGAAGATCAACGCAGGTAGGCCTTTATCAGGATGCACTATAGTGCAGCCCAGTACATTGCCAGGGTGCATTCTAGCACACTTGAGCCCTCTTTGGCCTGCGTTGGGCCAATTTGAGTGAAATATGCATTGGGGCTTGGAATATTCCTATCCATAGGATGCTTCTAGAAGTTTCCCAAGGCTATCCACTCCTTTGGGCTCGAAATTGGATGATGGAGGAAGTTAAGGAACATCAATCCCTTTATCCCTTCCTCCATGGAACTAAACCGTAAGTTTGGGATGGCATTCATTGCTACCATTTATGGCATAACTTCCTTCATTCAACTATAAAAAAGACCACTCATCTAAGTTATCAGGGGCTGGAAATCATTGAATTATAGGGAGATGTTGTTAGTATGAGACTTGAGTTGGTCTCAAGTATTGTAATGATGTCAAAATGTCTTGCTTGTTATGAGGAGAGGATGGGATTAAGCTGGAGGAGTGACACTGAATCAAGCAAATTGGGTTGTAACTCTTCGTTTTACTAATAAAGTGTTCAAATCTTTTTCGATATGTTTGTATTGTTTATTGATTCTTTCATAAGTGTATTATGCACTTGATTCCATTTTATGTTTAATCAATAGATCACTATCATATGCTTTGATCAGTTTTTGTCTTCTACCTGTGTGCAGGTACTTTTAAAGTGGATTAAGTATGGAAAGGAGTGACAGAATTGGTCAAGGGAGATAAGGAGTAAGCGAAAGCTTCAGGTAGGATTCTTTACTATCTTATTTAATCTATTGGTTATAGAAAAAGTAGAGAATTCTTTGCACTGTTGTTCTAGACTTGGCTACTAGTTTAGGGGTTTAAGCGTTTATCCAAAGACACTAAAATTCCCAAAACAAATTGGCAAGTCCGCTGGGGATCTATTATCCATCTTAGTAGCTTTTCAACCTCTTAAGACATTTTTACATACTGTACTTGTGGTCGTTGATTGAATTTCAGTCTTATTTCATTGGAAATTGAGTCAAAACCGTGTCAAATTGCCTTAAAAAATGGCTTATTGTCACTAGCGCAGCCCAGTGAAGGACACAGTGCACTACATGCACTTCCCTCATAGATCCAATGCACTGAAGTGCACTGTCTCTCACTGCAGCCTATGCTGATCCCTTGAGGGTCAGTTTCCCAGCTAGGAGCTGAAGTTTTTTGCCAATTTTCTCCTATATGAATGATTTGCTAAATGTTAATGGTGTCTTATCTCTGAAAATAGTTTCTCATCTCCTTAGCTGGCCCTACTTAGACTAGGATTGATAAATTTTTCTTATGTATTTACTTTGTCATTTTCAATCTATAGTCGAAAGTTAATTTTTTGGTCGTTTGATCTTTGTCGACAGAAAGTTGTAAAATCGTCTTTTCCTTCGAAAATTGAATTGTCATAAAGTCTTCATTCATGGAAGATCGATTGATTGATGTGTGCACATGATTAGTATTTTTGTTGAAAGTGTCATAATTCCTCATTTCTTTGGAAACAAAAGTGTTGTAAAGTGTTCCTTTCCTTGAAAAGAAACTGTCACAAAATTGTCACTTTTATGAAAAGAGTTTATTGGTCGATTGTGCATTAGTTTTCCTTTTTGTTCATTTACATTAAGGGAAATCGAAAAGAAATACATGCATGTTGCATTGAAAAAGTTTGTGTGTGCTAATGGGATTAGTGTAGGGAATTTTCATTTAGATTGTGCTCTTTTCTCTTTGATCAAAAGGATTCTGATTGCGCTATCCCTAAGTAGATAGGATTTTCATCGTTAAATTGAATGGAAAAAGTGCTTATCATGATAGTTGCATTCCTAGGAGTTTTAGAATACATCACGTGGTGAACTTCAAAGGAAAATTCCTAAGCAAGATCAACTTAAAATAAACATCAATTTACCTAATGGGGCATTTTCATTAATGAGAACATTTAGTGGTTCTGGGCTAGAGACATGTTCCAGCGTCATAAACAAAGCAGCTATCGCTAACTTTTCTGTAATACATCCCAAGTGTGATACCTCATTCCACGTATGTGAGTATATCATAGCTTGTCCACGTACCTTCAGGTATATAGGACGGTGTTACAGTACGTAAAGTATATGGGAATTTTTTCAATGTGCAGTTTTGCATTAGACAACGCTTATATAGGTTGGTCGTCCATGTACCTTCGGGTATATATAGGAGGACAACTCTAGGTTGCTATCCATCCTTAAGTAACCAAGTTGGCCGCCTTGTAAAATATGATACACCAAACACAGCGTTCAAGGAGATTGCCTGCCCGTACTTCTTGGTTCGCTAGGAGGTATTCTACAGTTCAAAGTTGCTTAGTAAACCGTTTGCCTAGTATACCCATTTTTTATTTCTATTTTGATAATAAAATTAATCAGCAATCATGCATGAACATCAACCCATACCCCGTCGTTCACGGATAACAGTGACAAAACTACCTTTTCCTCCTAAAGCGATACCAATTCAGGCAAATCGGTCTCGCTTAACTGAGTCTAGTACATCAAGAACTCCTAGTTCTTCATTTGAGTTACCTGAATCATCTATTTCAGTAAGTATAGAGAGTCCAGTTACTCTAACTATTTCTGGTACATTTTTTCTTAACGAAGAAGTTTCACAATTACCTCAGGACATTAGCAATGATCCTAGTGAAATAGTCACCAAAGTTTTTCAACAACAAGTTGATCCTCAACTTGGAATTGCTCAATAAGAAAGTACTTCTGAACTTGAATCAGTTCAACCAGAAGTTATTCTAGAATCTATCCCAGTTCAAACAGGACTTATATCTGAACCTGAAGTTGTTCAAGAACCTCTTTCTGAAACTGTTGTTCATTTACCCGAACATCTAGACTTCGAATTTGAACATTCAGAAGTTGTTACTTTACCAGAAGACGACCAACCAGTTACCCCTCAAACATCAGTAACTATTGAAACTTCAACTTCATCAACACTAGAAATATTTTATAGACCTAAGGGTGAACTTCTTTCACCAGGTTTAATTGCTATAAAGGAGGAATTGGAAGAAGATTCCACACCTGAAAACCTATTTCACTTTGGATCTGGGCTTTATCTTTACCCTAATACTCCTAATTTTCTCGCTTCATTTGATCCTGCTTCTTTTCAAGTACCCGTCAATTCTTTAGGACAAATTTTCAGTCAGTTAACTATGGCTGAACAACCGTCAACATCTCAGACTATATCATCTGATGCAACTGTAATAGAATCTTCTATTGTAACCTCTTCGATGTTTTCTACCACACCTGATTCGCACCTGTATGGTGAATCATCTGTCCTAGTGGGTTACCAATCATTGTGTGCAACCGACTCAGGGATTGCTTCTATACCATGGTCATCCCTCATGTCCTCAACTGGAGTTTTACCTAGTTCTTCGCTAATGGAAACTCAACAGTTTGACCCTGCATATCAGTATCAAGCTGGAAATCTAGTCAATAAAGACCTATGTATCCATTAAATACTGGATTGCCACGATATGGAAAGCAATATGGTTATTCACCGTATCCTCCCTGTTCCAGAGGACTATCATAGGGTAATATCCCACAGTATTCAGGTCAATCTAGAATTACAGTTTTTCAATGGCAACAAAAAATGCCAGTTCAACCAAGGCTTGTGTACCCAACACAACCAATACAAACTATGTCATCTATTCTCACTACACTTGTTGTTACTACTGTACCACAGTCACAAGTTCAAACTGTTGTATCTCAATTGGTACAAATTGATCCTTCTACCTTACCATCACAAGTTTCAGGTCAAGAAGTTCAAGTTCCTCAAGTTATTGTACAACAACCACTTGTTTCTGGAGTTTAGGAACAACCTCAGGTTAGTATACCCTTATCTAGACTAACCCGAGCTTACACTGGTATAGTTGATTCCTCTACTTTGGGAAGGAAACCTCGTTATGCATGTCTGATATGTAATGACGATAATGTTACTAGAGATTGTCCACATCGCTCCGAGGTATCTAAACTTTTAAAGACTTCAAACACATCGGCATTTTTGACTGATCTATTTCCAACCCAGGAGACACATTTTGCTGTAACAGACCATGCTTCCACATCCCAAGTACTCATGTTATCCATTACAAAGCCACAAAACAAAACTTTGGTGTCAACAAGAAACAAAGATTATGGAAATCCATCATCATCGAATAATCAGGCCACTGATCAACCTAATCCTTTGAATTCGACTTCATTTAAAGTTGTTCCACCCATTGTACCTAAATTGACAATAAAACCACCAAAGGGAGTTGTGCATAAATCGACATTCAACCCTCGGGCTCAAAAAGCTCAAAATTATAACATAGTGGAATATCTTGCTCAATCTCCTTCTGCTATGTCAACATTCGAGGTGTTGCAAAAATGTCCCTCCCAAAAAGCAGGCTTTACTATCAGCAATAGATGAAATAGATCCTATGGATTCAAATATTGTGGTTTTTAACCATGCGGGATATTCACCACAGTTTTCGGCACAATTAGCGTTCATAATCCAAGTAAAAGATCTCAATAAGAATGTTCAGCAAACTATTATTGATGATGGGGAATCTACTTGAATTATGTCCACGAGCTGCTAGAAAAAACTTTCTTCACCACCATTGTCACGATCACCAACCACATTGAAATATTTTGATGGAAGAACATATACTCCATGTGGGATTTTGAGTAACCTACAAATTGAACTTGGGGGCAAAACAATTATTGTTGAAGTTGAGGTAGTTGACGGACCCTTCGATTACAACATTTTACTGGGAAGGCCTTAGGTATATGCTATGGCTGCTATGGTTTCCATGCACTTTCATGCTATTGTATTCCCTTTTAAGGGTGGAATCACGGTCATTGATCAGCTAGCCTTCTTTGACAATAGTTCATAGGCTGCGAGAACCATTTCATTGGTACATGGACCCCCACTATCACTTCAAAGTGTTGGAGTAGGTCTCTTTAAAGATCATTCCCTAATGGTTACTTTTACCCTCCCCTCACCATCTGATTTGGCAGAAGTGGTAAGTGTAGAGACTTGCAAAATGATTTCCTCCACCTCATCTGATTTAAGGAGGATTACCAACCAAGTTGAAGTTGATAGTAATATTGAGGTGATGTCGTTAAGACCCATTGAATAATCGTAGCAATCAATCTTTCGAGATTGTGCGGCAAACCCAAATCTGCACTCAACAATTATATGGGTAGATAGGTCATTAGAATATGGCAACTCTTCAGATCCTTTTTCACGTATACATTTTACAGATGAAGGAATCATCCAATCAATGATGATAGCCTGATAGGAGAGGAACCATGGGAATATTATCATCATCGTTCCCATCTTCCAGATGACATCGAAGATTATACGAATGAGCTAAACCACCCATCAATCGTTGATTTACTATCAAATTTTGTTAGAGTAGATAATGTAGATTCTGAGCGTAATTTTTCAGACATAGAAGAAATGATTTCTATAAACATTTCGACCAAAACTAACATTTTAGGGAACATTCATGTCGACAAATCCTGTTCTCCATTGGAACTTGATAATTATCATGCTCTCTTTCACGAATTTAGAGATATTTTTGCATGGTCTTATGAGGAGATGCTAGGAATTGAATCAAGCATTGTTGAACATGAAATCAAAATGTACCCTGATGTCAAACCAGTATGATAGAGGCTTCGACCTATTCATCCAAAGAAAGTTGTTGCCATTAAAGAAGAGGCTGAAAAACCTTTGCATGTTGGCTTCATTTTCCCTATACCTCTTATCGATTGGGTGTCTAACATTGTTCTGGTTATGAAAAAACAAGGGACAATTCGAGTGTGCGTCGATTATAGGGATGTAAATCAATCATGTCGAAAAGATAATTATCCTACACCCTTTATTGACTAAATTATTGACGAATGTGCCAGATGTGAAATATTATCATTCATGGATGGATTTTTTAGCTACAATCAAATCAATATCTGCCCACAAGACCAATCTAAAACAGCTTTTATTTCTATGTGGGGCACATTCGCCTATCGAAAATTACCTTTTGGTTTGAAGAATGCAGGGGCTACATTTCAGAGGGAGATTAATTATGCCTTCCATGACAGCTAGCAAATTGTTCAACCTTATCCTGATGATTTGTCTGCTCATTCACGAAAGTGGACTGATCAACTGCAACATTTGAGAGCAATATTTTATGGTGCCGACACTATAAGATACGACTCAATCTGTACAAGTGTGTGTTTTGTATTGGCTCTGGTCGATTTCTTGGATTCATGGACTCAAAAGATGGAATTCGACTCGATTTAATTAAGGTTCAGGCAATCCTTGACTTGCCTCCACTTCTAAACTTATTATAGTTACAGAGACTTCAGGGGAAGGCAAACTTTCTGAGGAGGTTCATTCCAAACTATGTTGAATTGGCTAAAGGTTTTACTCATCTATTGAAGAAAGGGGTACCCTTCCATTGGGATCAGGTTGCACAAGCTTCCTTTGATGCTCTTAAAGATTTCTTGATTAGAGCATCATTAATTTATGCCCCAAACTATAAAAAAGACTATTACCTGTATCTCATCGCTGCAAATACAACCATTGGCATGGTCTTATTCCAAGAAAAAGTGGAATTGAAAAACCTATTTATCACTTGAGTTGTAAACTCAACGATACAAAAAGTAAGTATTCCTATGTCAAAAAGTTATCTTTGGCAGTCATTCAAGCTGTGTAAAGATTTCGTCATTACATCCTCCTCCGTAAAACTACTATTGTTTCTGATTGCAACCCTATGACATATATTTTGTCACGTCAATTGCTGGGGGGAAAATATTCAAAATGGATAGATATTTTGTAGGAATTTGATTTGGAATTCATCAAATCTAAGTCAAAGAAATCTCTTTTTTTTCCAAATTACTTTGTGACCTTCCCTCATCCTCCAATGATTCAACATCAGAAGCATAAATCTTGGATGTGTCTATGTTTTTTATCTCATCAAGTGATTTGTGGTATGGAGATATACTGGTCTATCTCTAGACCCAAGATTTCCAGGCTAATACCTCTCACTCTGAACAGCGATGTACCCGATACCAAGCCAAATATTATCTGACCATTGGTGATACACTTTATCATTGTGGTGTCGATACAATTATATGTAGGTGCCTTACTCATGAGAAAGATGAAAAAGCTTTGAATGAATGTTATTCAGGTGCTTGTGGTGCACATTTATCTAGGTATGCTACCGCACAGAGAATTCTCTATGCTAGTTACTTCTAGCCAACCATATTCAAAGATTGCATTATTGCTATCAGAAGTTGTCATGCATGCCAGATATATAACCAAAAAACCAGATTACCGCCTGTACCATTACATCAATTCATTGCTATTGTCCTATTCACCAAATGGGGCATTGACTTTATGACATGTAACCCCACCTCGACCGAGGGGCATGCGTATATTATAGTCATTGCTGACTATTTTACCAAATGGGCCGAGGCGATGCCAACATTGAATAATAATGGTTAAACGACTGCTTTATTTTTCTTCAACCATGTGTTTTCCAGGTTTGGTGTACCACAAGCCATAGTTATAGATCATGGGTCACATTTTCGTAATCACATGATGGCTGAGTTGACTGCGAAGTTAGGACTGTCACATGATAGCTCCACTCCCTACTACCTGCAAGCTAATGGACAAGTTGAGTCCATCAACAAATTCCTTAAGTGCATGTTGCAGAGAATGATTGGAGTTCATAAAAGAAATTGGAATTTAATCCTATACTCGACTCTGTGGGCATATCGAACCTCTGTGAGAAATGCAACTGGATTCACACCCTTTCAGTTGGTGTATGGTTTGGAAGTAGTCTTACCAATTCAATGTGAAATCTCATCTCTCAAATTTGCAATTTACCTATTACCGAACACTTCTGAAGAAGAAGCGTGTTTCTTAGAGTTAATCCATCTACATGAAACCCTTCGTGATGCCACATTGGCTAACGAAGCACATAAGAAACATGTTAAGGCACAATATGATAGAAATTTAAAGCTTCGTGTCTTCTCAGAAGGTGACCTGGTCTTGCTTTACGATCAGGAATCTGATAAGCGTGAAGCAGGAAAATTTGAACCACTATGGATGGGCCCTTATATTATTAAGCGTGTTTTGATGAAAGGTGCCTACGAGTTAGTGGACTATGATGGGATTCCATTGTCACAGCCTCGAAACAGATTGTACCTTAAATGTTACTATGCTTAGTTAAGTGTAGTAAAACTCATTGTATATATGCTTTAATTTCATGTGTGTGTGTGTTTCTTTTAGATTTTTTATTTGGTTAAGTAATCCACTTTGCATTTGTTGTAGATGTCGAAATTTTTGAAACCATTTGTTGGTTACGCCGATGGGGCTAGTCATAGTATGCAGAACCTGTCCTTTGTAACATGGGCCATTTTCACTCCAAGCGGCAAGTTAGTGAGTTTTAGAGGGATTTGTATTAGTCGATTGATGAAAAATATCATTGAGTATAGCACGTTGATTGAACTTCTCTCTGATGCCATTTCACTTGGCATATGCCAAATCATCATTAGGTTGGACTCACAACTCGTTGTACTACAACTTACTGGTGTTTATACCATCCGAAACCCAACAATACATCACATGTTCCTTAGAGTTTGTATTTTGGAAAGGTATTTTGAACACATTCAATATCATCATAATCCCAGAAATCTAAACACATTAACTGATTCTCTAGCGAATTATGTGTTAAATAGTCATTTGCGACATATGCAAAGTAAATATTTTCAATTCACATCATCAGTTGAATAAGATTGCATCACATAACCATAATAAAACTGTAAAAGTAAAATAGATATTTGTTTTAAAAGTTTCTACAAATAGTTTGTGTCTAAGACAAAAATTGGTCATCTGACCCGAAAAATCAAAATGTATGTGCAAAACATCTAAGTAGACTAATGGTGATCATGATAACAGGTCACAACTTATGCTATCATTTGTAAAAGTCTCATCCAATGACTTGGAACACCAATGGTGTGGCATTGTAGTCGCATAGGCAACTCCTTGATCTGGACATTTGGAATGCCTAGGGTCAAACCCTCTTTGTGGTCCTGTAGTTCAGCCAGTGTCTTGGCTAAATCTAATTCTTAGAGAACTCCTCTCCCAACAGGTCTCTATGCTAGCCCACTTGCCTCTCATTGGTGCCCCACAGGTCGAACAGGTCCAACGTCTACATACATAAAAAATGATTTTGTTTAGTCTCAGAAATAATCAAAAAACACAAAAAAATTGTAGAATCTTTAAAATCAAAAAACACTTTGGCTAAACAATTTACCGATAGCACCCCACTGTGCTCCAACTGGTAACATCAAGTCTGGATCTCTGTAGAAATCCGTCCCTGAATATGGATACTCTGTGATGGCCATATCCTGTCGACCAAGCCACTCAAAGAATGCAGGGGTAAATGTAACCAATGACTGACCAACATGCCTAGCGATAAGATCTACCGATCTCTACATTTGTGGATCCCTAGGTCCATATACAACCACTGAAACAAGTTGTGGCTGCATAAATGGAATTCTCTCCAAGGAGAAAGAAATCAGGATCAACCCATAGCCAAAGTTCTTTGTCTTTCCACTTTTTACCTTGGTTAGTTGTTCTTTCAAGGATGAAAGTACTATCTCACACCAGTTGAACACTTTTGGCTCTAAACACTCTAATGCATACTGCATGTATGATCTATTTTCCAAATGTAGTGTCACATTGCCAGCCAATTTTACAATCGTAAAGTGGATCGTCCTCAATGGTAAAGCACTAACATCCCTAATGTTAATATTTCCGTCCCTGCTAAGTTGTGCACCTAGCTGACAAAACTGTCGTATGTAATATCTCACTGATTCACCCACTTTGTCAAATCCAGAAAGTGAGATGGGGGCACCCCGCCTCGACAATCCAGTAAGAAAGTATATGTCATCGATGGTAATTGAGACCAATTTGAAATGCCTGATCAAAAGGATCCCATGAACAAACAAGGAACTGTAAAAAGCTCAATTTGCTGGCTCATACCAGATAATCAGAAATATTTGAGTAACCCATAATCCCTTAGGGCCTCAACCGTGCCATGGTTATTTAGGAAATCATATCATGTTCTTCGTGCTCTCATTCTCTCCATGTAATTGTCATTCTGATCTGATGAATACCTAAAAATACAACCATAAGGAAAATTAGGATCTATTTCTTGCAAAAAACAGAATAATTTTTTGGTGAAAACAACTAAGTGAAATTGGGTTTTTCACTCAACGTAGCCTAGCCTTAGGGACATTGCGCTACAATACAGGCAGCCTTCTAGGTGAGTGCACTATAGTGCACCTTTCCATGATGAAAGGGTGCACTGATCCCAGGTTTGAAAATTGAAACCCTAGGGGCCCCAAAAGCTCAAAATTTTTACCTGAAACTGAAAATAAATGCGATGAAATGAAAGAGAAAGGAGATAGTTCCTACCTGGTCTAGATGGCACGAGGAATGGTACACTTAATCTTCCGCAATAAGCTGGTGAACTTCGCGGTAAAAACTGCTCCAAAGCACCAAAATCAAAGGGTAAATGTGAAATGGTAAAAGTGAATGGTAAAACTTGTTTTTATGTTTATTTCTTGCACATTAATCAAGTAAACATTAGTTTTATTCATTTTATCCATGAAACAAGTATTTTTAATCTATTTTTATAGTGTTTTGAGTAGGTTTGACAACTGACATGCAAACTTTGATGTGCTCAAATGTAAATTGAACATCTTTGACCACAAAGAAAACTTTTATCTCTTTTTGGAGCTTTGTTAAAAACGAAAAAGGAACCCCCTTGGAGTCTTCTTTAAGCTCTTTTTAGACTCTCTAAACATGAAAAGATTACTGAACGCTTGTCATTTCTAGCTCATTAACAGATTGGAATTGATATCTAGTTAGGATAAGTTTAACCCTTTTTCGGGCTGAGATAGGTTAACTACGAAAAGGGAATACATTGATCGAACATGATCAATAGGTTCTCTCTCATATTGTTTTATGTTTTTTTAGACTTGAGAGACAAAGATATGAAAAATAACTTTCGAAGTTTCCTTTTCGTCGCTTTTCAAACTCTCTAAACATGAAAATGACCAAGTTATATTTTTCGTTAAACTCGTTAAAAACATGAAATAGAAACAAACTTTCCCATCTAGACAAGACCGAGTTTCACTTTCGCTAGACTCGTTAAAGCATCAAATAGCGATGGATACACCTGAAGGGTGAAATTATACAACAAGCATATGTTATCCTCCTCAAGCTTCATAAAACTAAAGAGGTACTAGTCAACAATGACTGGGGAAAATGGGAAAACGGGAGAACACTTTATGGTAGCAAGTCGCTCTTGAACATGACACTTTCACCTCATCACCATGACTATGTGGGTTGGGTCATTCAGCTTGATGGTTCTCACATCGTTGGTCTAACATACCATCCATTACTTTGTTTTGGGTCAATGCTAACAATTCATTTAATTTCACCAACATGTTCAAGAGAAGTCATTCAGTTCAAACTTCATCATTCGCAATACTGTAAACCTTCATTTTCATGACTGCCATTCCTGAACCTTCCATGGTCAATCGATTTTCATCTCTGAAATAATTTACCTCGTTTCATGTCGTTGATGTGGCGTACATCAAGGCCCTCCTGCGATGAGTCACTTCTTGTCAACATCAGCACATTATCCAAGAAGTTTACTTAGAAACACCCCTTCAGTACCTTGAGGCTTGCATACATCAATGGCAGGTTTCTTGCTTTTGGTGACAGGTTGACATCACTGGCCTTCGACTAAAATACTTTTTACGGTGTTCAACATCAAATAATTTATTCACACCATGCAAAATGTACTATAGTACCTTAAGGGTCATTACCATTATTGGTGATTCCTCTCGCATCTGTTAATGGCTTACATCATTGGCTGGTAATCAGACGATGTCTTCCCATATTTGACTTCATATCATCTATTCACATGGTTAGACTTGTACTTGAGCAAAAGATTGAATGAGATTGAAGACCCCAGATCTAGTTTCATCTGTCGTGGTTGCGATATTTTTAGGAGTATTAAATAAAATGTACAATGGACTTACATTCATCGTCATCCATTCATGGGTCTATATCTGTAGACGACTATATTTGTACATGCAATGAAAGTTTATAAGTTGAGAATAGGTATGCCTTCCCTCAGCAAGTTCATGAGAAGAAATCAAATTATCATGATATATGTATTGTAATTGATGTAGGTTACCTTCCAATTTGAAACCTCCTCTCCACATAGTAAAGTATTTCAATCAACATACATATTTACAACTTGATGCTTTAGGGGGAAACTGTTACAGATCCATTTGGGCACAACAACCCTGACTTACAGATCAGTACCATTAGTGCCCATCAAACCCTAATTCAGTTGTTACATGCCCTAATGAAGTCAACCATCAGAATGTCTCCTTCCAAAGAGATTCCATGATTGAAATCATCCAAAAACCACATCTAAGAAGATTAATGTAGGCAGACCTTTATCAGGGTGCACTACAGTGTAGCCCAGTACACTGCCAAGGTGCATTGCAGCACACTTGAGCCCTCTTTGGCCCTCGCTGGGTGAATTTGAGAAAAATATGCATTGGGGTTTGGAATATTCCTATCCATTGGATGCTTCTAGAAGTTTCCCAAGGCTATCCACTCCTTTGGGCTTGAAATTGTATGAGGGAGGAAGTTAAGGAACATCAATCCCTTTATCCCTTCCTCCATGGAACTAAATCCTAAGTTTGAGAGGGCATTCATTGTCACCATTTATGGCATAACTTCCTTCATTGACCTCTAAAAATACCACTCATATAAGTTATTAGGGGCTAGAAATCATTGAATTATAGGGAGATGCTATTAGTATGAGACTTGAGTTGGTTTCCAGTGTTGTGATGATGTCAAAATGCCTTTCTTTTTATGAGGAGAGGATGGGATTGAACTGGAGGAGTGAAACTGAATCAAGAAAATCAGGTTGTAACTCTTCCTTTTACTAATAAAGTGTTCAAACCTTTTTCCATATGTTTTTATTGTTTATTGATTCTTTCATATGTGTATTATTCACTTGATTCCATTTTATGTTTAATCAATAGATCATTATCATATGCTTTGATTAGTTTTTGTCTTCTATCTGTGTGTGGGTACTTTTCAAGCAGATTAAGTATGGAAAGGAGCGATAGAATTGGTCTAGGGATATAATGAGTAAGCGAAAGCTTCAGGTAGGCTTCCTTACTGTCTTATTTAATCTATTGGTTATATAAAAAGTAGAGAATTCTTTTCACTATTTTTCTAGACTTAGCTACTAGTCTAGGGGTTTAGGCGTTTATCCAAAGACACTAAAATTCCCAAAACACCAGGTCCTAAAGGTCTAAGTATATCACATAATCTCATCATAATAATGTCATATTATACAGTGTCCCCATAGGGGTTGTTAGGTTCCTATACCAATAGGTGTCATATATCATGATTGACTTGGTTTAGCTCTAAAATATGTACATACCTTTTCTCGTCGCAAATGTTTTCCATATTTGTAAAGAATCCAAAAATTAAAAAATGTAAAGAAGGTATGCCCTAGAAAAAGAAATAAAGGGTAAAAATAATAAAGAAAAGTTCAAAAAAGGAAAGAAAATGAACCCCAAAAAAAAGAAAAGACCATGAAAGTGTGTAAGTCTAAATGCCACTACTATTTACTTTTATGTATAGTAAAGATTGTGTGCAACTTTTAACCTATGCCACAATCCATGGAAACCAAACAATTTAATCTTGATTATTCCATGTTTTCAATTTCATGTTTTAGAAATAGAGAATAAATATCTGACCAAACAGTTTAATCTTGGCAAATAAGTAGATAGGTAGAGTGAATGAAAGGAGCTCAATAGTTTAATCTGAGCCCTTGGATGTAATAAGGCTAGAATTAGATAGATATCTACATGTAAAAGAAAAGAAAGTGTGATAAGGGTTTGCCAGTCTAAGTGCACCCTAATAAAGAAGTAAAAATGCTAGGTTAAGTAGGTAGGGTAAGTAGTTGATGGTTGCAGAATAAATGTGTGGTAAATCGTTAAGTTTAATACTTAAATATTTTTCTTTCATCACTCAGACAAAGCACAACTCACATTGAAGACAACACATCAAGGAACCAAAGTCAAATTAATTAACTTCCTTACTCCATTTTTCCCTAAAAATTTACGAATTTCCCTAAGTGCTAAAGGTACCTATAAACAAATAAGAGGGGCTCAGAGCATTTCTCTAACTATTGGAGGGACCGAACCCTTGCCCCAATAATTTGAAATACCTAAAGTGCTTAAATTCCCTCCATCAACATTTACCCCTCCATAAGATCATTCATTTCCTTGATAAAGCTTTTCCTAAGAAAAATCCTATTTTACTTAGGGAAATTAAAAACATTTCCATATCTCAAAACCCTCATATTCGTTTAGCCTAAGTTATAAATGTTGTGTGATGAAATACTTTCGGAAAATATGACTTTGTGCTTTCCCATTCATTTGGTCATATTAACCACTAATGGTATTATTATGTAATTCCCGAATAAAATGACATTACCCACACTCATATTATTATATTATACAGAACCACAAATCATTATATATCCCACCCCAATGGTTAAATATAACCGTAAATCAAATAAATAAACGAGATTAATTAGCTAATCTGTAGTTAATTAAGAACCAGAGCTCCCTGCCATGCTAATGAGAATTAATTAAGTCATCAGGACTAATTAATAACTCAACAACCAATCAAATCGCCCCCAATATGATTAAGTCTTTTAATTAATATCAAGTCTGCCCCTGTTATACATCAATCATGTCATTGCTCCGACTACCATCCGATCAGACACTTTAGATCTGATAGCCCTCGCTCACATCGCACAGATCTCTACGGTCGAATTTTAGCATGCGATGGAGTGTCGTTTTGTGAACAGTACTGATGCTACGTGGCGAACAATGTATGGAATCACGCGGCTCCCTACAAAACCACTCGCCTCCCAAAAGCGGTGTGATGAAATCCACTTACCGGCTCCACTTCCCACTCTCTGTATATGACAAATTTTCTATTGTTCATTCAAAGTGTACCCTTCAATATCAACCATTTACCTGTTTAAACACAAAAACCCTAGTTTTGCTTGTTTTCACCTGATTGTGCAGTAAAACCGTATGTAACCCATCTACACCACCTGAAGCCTTTGTTAACCAATTTAAGCATGGTTTACTTCCCGAAAAGTATTCTGGACTCACTCCACAAACCTTTCAATCTCAAATGAAGCCTTTTCAACCTCTCCTACAAGCCAATGCTTTCTTAACAGTTTGTTTTGTTTCACAGGTGATCAAAACACCACAACCTTAGATAAACAGTCTTAATACTATTCGTAATACCTGTTTACTCCAAGATTGTTATCAAATCTATTCAAACAGAGATGGAAGATAAAACATACAGTGAAAATACAAGCAAAGGAAACATGAAATTAGATGATTTATTGTTGAAACAGACAGTAAAAACTTAAACTACACATTGAAGGTAAAAGGACACAGTAAAGAACAGTCAAAGTGTATCGGAGTTAAAGAGTATCAGATTGAAGACCAAGTCAAGAAAATCAGCCAGCATGAAGATAAATAGCAGGGAAGATAGTTACGGAGCATACAAATTCATGTCAAAATGAAGACAGATGAAAAAAAACGCAGTGGTAAAAGTAAACACTAAAAGTAAACATGGATGCAGTAAGGGTTAAACAGACATGAAAAGACTTTCATCAACAACAATGAAGTTTATCCAAAGTAAAAGTGAAAAACAGTTAAAAGAAATTTAAGGTTAAAAGATGAAATCAGAGCAAAAATGGTACATTCTTCAGAAATTTCCTGTTTGAGTCATAGTTTTATTGAAACTATTGTGGCCAATCCAAGAAGTATTTCAAGAAACTAGACGAGTTTTTTGTTCTTAACAAGCTACTCTACAGAAAAACATCTCACTTTTTATGCAGGTATTACCAAAAGGTAGATAAGTGCATATCTTCACAACCTATGTTTCAGTTTGTGGAAAGTCTTGTTTTTGACATCTTTTTGCAGAGCATATTGTGAACATCTGGAGATGACTTTTGGAAACATTCCTATCTACAATAACCTCTTTCACTTTTCACATATCTATCTAGGATTTGAGATATACAAAAGTATCATTGGACCCCAAGTTTACAGAATTTTTGGGGCAGAATGCACAAAGGAAGGATGCAGTTAGTGACTAGGATGCCTCATCATCAACTAAAAGCTACTATCAAATTCGGCTTTCCCTTATTTTTCACCATAAATCCATAGAAATAGTGCCAAATAGATTCATTAGTTTCGAATGTCCTCTATTTAAGTTCTATTAATGTAAATAGTTGGAGATATTTGTGAAACTAATCTTGATATTTTTTCAAGATATTTCAGTTTACAATTAGTATAAATACCTCTTCATTTGAAGTATTTTG
>APFE031415598.1:26787-40094 GCA_000404065.3 Pinus taeda | reverse complement strand
TATTTAAGCTCTATTAATGTAAACAGTTGGAGATATTTGTGAAACTAATCTTGATATTTTTTCAAGATATTTCAGTTTCCAATTAGTATAAATACTTCTCCATTTGAAGTATTTTGGGGTGGATTCTTAGACATTTTTGTAGACATTCTATTTTGGAATAGAAGTGATGTTGAACAACTATTGTATGGCTGGTTGGACAAAGTAATAAAGCAAAGGAATTTTACAGGATTCCTGTGTCAAACGAGAAACAAATAAGTATTCTATATCTTATGTTTTTACAGTTCTCTTGTTTAAATATCCATATGTGTTCCATATCTGAATTATAAATGAAAAAGTATATTTCAAAAAGAGCTTTACTATATTCTGTCTTTAAAATCGTTTATATTCTTAATGTTTTCTTCTAAGCTATCATAGGTAGGGAATTATTAATTGCTCCCTACTTTTAGTTTATCAGTGTGACCATTTAACAAAGAATTATTAATTTCTTTTTGTTAATGAGCACCCACTTTCCCTCATCTTGAACTTTTTTGAAGGATTCTTAATTTCCCTTCCTCCCATTCAAGACCATTTCACCCTTTTAAGCTATCATTTCTCTCTTGTTTAGCTATCTTGCCCTGTGAAGCCCTCCTTTGTTGAATCAACCTGATCCAGTTAAGCCATCTTCAGTTGACTCCATAGCCCAATGGCCTGAAATACCTTGTTCTATCCATCTGCTCCTGAATTCCACCACCAAACAAAATAAAAACCCCCAGGCTTTCATAACTAGCCTAATATCCCATAAAAAAAGCTAAATCATAAAGAGAGAGCCCTTTGTGAGTACATTGGCTAGATTTTGTACTTAAAAGGTTGGTTTGTGGTTACCTCGGAAATTTCTTTCTTTAACTTTGAGAAAATTCTAAGTGATAAAAGGGGAATGACATTTTCATAGAGTGAGAAAATCGAAGAAGAAAGAAGAAGATATAGAGAGTGAAAGGGGAAAAAATTTCCCTCCTGGACTTTTGAGCTTGATTTTTTTTTTTTATGGGTGCCTTATCCATTGGGAAATGGGGTCTTCGTTGCCTGCTAGGTACATATGATTAGGAAACAATAGATTCAAAGGCTAAAAATTTAGGTCCTATTGTAAGTCAAGAGGGAGCATGAGTTGATCCCAAGAAAGTCATTGTAATGACCCCACTCATTTTGCAAGTGCGTAAATATGGTGTTGATTTTCCCAAACATTGTGCACTTGTCTTAATATTGTAAATGTTATCCTAGCTACTTTGCACTTGTATGGTCATTTTAAATACTTTCCTCGCCTTTTTATATTAGAGTAAATATTGTATACATTTTGAAAGAAATAAATATACATATGTGCCTTTATTGATCACCTTGTAATGGTGTGAACATTGTAAATAGATTGATAAGTAAACCTTTTTTGGTCATGTTCAACTTCTTGAATATTATATGTATATTTGTGTGTAAACATTATGTAAGTAGGGTAATTATTGTGTTAGAGGTTGCACATATATATATATATATATATATATGCATGCTGATTGATTGACCCATAAGAATGACAAGACCAACCACCATAAAATAATATGAAGGTTAAGGACAAGGGGGCACTTTTGTTTGTGCCAAAGGAATTGGGCTAAAGTGGGCCCTAACTAACCATATGAAGAAATCAAACAATATAAAAGTGGGAGGGGTTCAACTAGCAGGACAACAATGAAGAACATGATAAAATCAAAAAAAGAAAGAGAGAGAAAATAGAAGGTAGTGGAGAATGATAAGGTGTTTGCAACCAAGGGAAAAATGATTTACAACAGAGGGATAAACATAGTGGTGTATATGTTTCAAACAGAGAAATAAACACATAGGATCATGCACCCATCTCACCTTTCATCATTAATTTTGTTGGTCATGGTTCATATTCCAATTTGTCACCTCCATTCTCGCTACAACTAAGTTATGCACTCAATTACTCAAATTTTGGTTTCTTAGACTCCATCGTGATAGCCCATTATCTCTTTATCACAAGAATGCAGTCATTTTTACATTACCATAGCGAAAAGGTTATGCCTTGGTTTCTCTTAGATAGTTGTCTTTACATGATTTTGGATTGATTAGTTTCATTAAAATTTCTTCAATTGTTGGTTGAGCTAATACATATTCTGAATCTACTTAAGTGCCATGAATTTTCTATAAATTATCTTCCCTAAAACATGCCAAGTTTGAAAACAATTGGACTTTCCTACACAAGGTACAATAAATTATAAATATCTTATGGTCATAAATCAAATTAAGCTTAAATGTTTGAAGTGGGTGGAGGCTCTTTCCTGTGGATTCCCCTAGTGGCTAGTGGGTGGAAGTTGTATAACTCTAAATACCCTGAACTAGCCTCCTTGATAGTGTATTCAAATTTCGATATGCCCATGATTCCCTACACTGGGTGGAGCTATTAAAATAAAAACCATAGGGTGGATGAAAAACTCTGGAGTCCTTGAACTAAGTGAGGGTAGAGGTTCTCACTTTTGGAGTCCCTCACTAGCTAGTGGGTGGAGGTGGCTTACCTCTGGAGTCCTTGGACTAGCTTGCAATGAAGTAAATTTATGCCAGATGGTTGGAGGTAGATTAGACCTATGGAATACTTGGTAAATATTAATAGTAGTAGGTCATTGGGACAATATTTTAAATATCAGCGGTCACATCTTGTTGAATAGCTTGTTAGCAATTCCTCTGGTTGGGAGGAGAATCATTAAGACTGTCCCAATACCCATTATCTCGAAAATCACACAATGAACTATACAAGTATGATGAGTGCCTTATTAATTGTGATACCTGATTTAATTGTTTAGGATACTTGTTGGGATTGTTATTTTTTATGCATTTTTCTAAGTGTTGTCAATAAATATGGATTTTTAGTGTAATATAATATGTATTTTCAGCATTGTGTGTGTGAATTCTAGACTACAAATAGAATAATGTGTCTTTTTTACTATACATGATGGACCACATAACTTGACTAAGTTGTAATGTGTTTGGATTGTACATAATGCACCTTTTTGCGTATGGTTACAAATTCAAAGTATTTTGTGTGATTTGCAAGGTAGAATGATGTGTAATTAGGCAGCACATGTCAATTTATATGCCAATGTGACCTCACTTAACATCTCAAGATCAGTTATGAGAATAGCCATACATATATTATCATTTCATGGTCAGATAATACATAGGTATCCTATACATTGTTACTCTTAGGAAACACTAATATGATGCAAGAGTTGGGGTTAGAATCTTTCCTTGTTTCAACATGTTTGATCCAAAAATATGATCTTCTAAGGAGCTTTTATATCTTACAGGGTGCTTAGTGTAAGTGCTTCAGAGTACCTACCTTTATTCATTAATGTGCATTTTAGTTGTAATATATTCGATGGAGCTTCCAACACTTCATGACACTAAAGAAGAATACCTAAATAATAGTCTAGTTGTGCCCATATGTATTGACTAGATTTGTCCCTTGCTCTTATTCCAAACAATGAACTACCATAATTGTATCATGTTGGAGCATCATTGCTTATATTTGTCTTCTCATAAAATTGAGTATCATGAGCTCTATCTGGGTTGTAGAAAATGGTATATTGGTAAAATACAAGTGCATTTGTGGGCTGGCATCCTACTCATAGTTCTATGCTTCTACTTAATCTTGGGTTTTATAATTTATTTTAATTGACCTATATGGCCAAAATTCCAGTGCCAACCTTTGAGAGTTGAGATATAATTTGATTTGGGAGGTGGTCTTTGGAATGGCAATGGATTTTACTTAGATTAAAGACTCTTCCACCATTAGAGGCATACCCTTGAGGAGCCTTCAAGGATGGGCTTATATTTTTGAAGGGGCACATCTACTTGGAAGTGGCATTAGGGGAATTTTGAGGTCTAAAATGGGCCTCCTAAGAAAAATGTACAATGAAAATAAACTTTTTAAGAACCATTAGGATTCAAAATGATGATGTCAACCATGGGGGATGATTCAACATTTTTGGGGTTAAAAGTAAAAATATAAAAAAATAATAAATAATAAAACTTCTTTTCGAACTCGTATTTTCAACTTATATCCCAAAGGTTTTACTCAAATTTCAAGCGAAGTACTCATTGGATGTAAAATTTAATTCCCCATCCAAAGAGTACCCATATTACACACTTTCGATGGACCCTACAATCAGGTTTTTTCATGTATTTCTCATTTTTCGTGTAGCAGGGTCCATCAAAATTATGTAAACATTTTTTAACGTATTTCTCATTTTTCATGTAGCAGGGTCCATAGAAAGTATGCAACATGGGTATTCCTTGGATGAGGAATCAAAATTTTCATCCATCGAGTGTTGCTGCTTGAAATTTGAGTAAACCCATAGGGAGATAAGTTGAAAATACAGTTTGAGAAAATAGTTTCTTCATTGTTCCCTCTAAACTTTGATGGTGTAATCTAATATTAATTTGTTATTTCCACTATTATTTTATAATTTCCTTAGGAGGCCCATTTTAGACCTCAGAATGCCCCTAATGCATATGTTTCATAATTGGAACTCTTTGGGGAAATTTGTTGGGCATGTATGCTACTAGAGAAGTTGTGTATCTTAGAGATAGGAAGTACTCAAGAAAATGTGTATGACTTCTGATTGGAATTTTCCCTATTGTTCACCAATTGAATGACATATACATTACTTTATCAAACAATGAATTAAGACCACAACATGACACTACTTCTTTAGTACCCTACATAGTGATATAACCAATAGCTAGCACATTTTATAACCAACTTTTTATGGTCATATGTTGGGCATCATGGCATTCCAGCCTATTTGTCAATTTTTCAACTCATTCAACCACTCTTGTGAACAATTACACTATTATAACCTTGGTTATTAAGTTGGGTAATCTCGACATTAATGAAAGCATTCCTATCCATGTGATGACTTGTATATATTGAATGATATCTTTTTTTCTCTATCCAAAGTTTCCATGATGGGTTTATTTTGATAGATGAATATATTTTACTATACTTCCTTACATAGAGGTTTATAACTGTTCAACTAAGTTTGCACCCTCTCATAGCTTGATTTAATCTGAACAAATAACTTTTTTGACTCCAAATAGGTCCAACACTAGTTCGTTAACATGTCTAGCCACAACTTGCAAGAATTGCTGGTTTGTCTTACATAGAAACTTACAAATGTCCTTTAACTAAGTTGATGAATCACTAAACGTATATTTATATGAATTTATTTTTTTATAGCTTATGAGTTGAGTACTAATGGACTTCACCCACATTGTTCATTGGAATGAAAAAGAACATGGAAAGTGTCACCGTGGAGTACATTCACATTTTTTGGAAGTTGTTGAAGGTATTTACAATTGTGCAATTTCAGAAATTGCAGTGAACTCCTCACCTCATAATAATAATAACCTATTGTCACTAGTATCACTATGCAGTGCATAGGTATTGAGAAATAAAAATATGAAAAAAATATTATGACTTTGCAGTTCCTTTATTGTTTGGAATTGTTGAGAAGTATGTAGATTTACCACCATTTTTCAAAGTTTGACCTCAGTGACTTATACATATATATAGCCACAATATGTAGTGCATCTACTTTTTGGAAGTTGTTGGGGGACTGTACCATTGAAACATAAATAGAGAAACGTTTGTAGAGTTACAATTGTCTTCAAGATTCAACCTTAAAATATCTGATAGCATTCCTTAGTTATCTTGGAATTTTCAGAACTGAAATTTAACTGGAAACATTACAATTCAAAAGGTATAAGTGGATGATGGGACCTTTTAAAACTATAATGTATTGCTATATTTATGAACCTTTGAAAACAAAAAATGTATATCATTATTGATCTTTATTTTTATGAAACTTTATAATTTAATGCATGTATATATTAAAATAAGTCTACAAACTTTAAGTATTATTGGCTACTTTGAATAAAAGAAAAAAGAGATAAAAATAAAAATAATTTGAGAAGCTTCTTCATCACATTCTTATCATCGCACCTTGGGAATTAGGTATAACTAACAACCACCTCCTCATATTTAGGAAAGTAAGGGGGTATGTTACAGTCACTTCCATGAAAGATTGGCCCTATTCCAAAACCATAAAGAGATTGTATTTAGTCTTAAGATTTACAACCTACTATGTGAGGTTTGTGAAAAATTATAGATGTTTGTGAGTGCTATGTGGTGTTTTCAAGGTAGAATTTGTGGCTAAAAGCCACATCACCCAAAATATTAGGGATACAAAGGTGCCTGTTGTGTAATTATACCATGGAGCATGGAGGAGACATAAGCCATTGGACAATAATCGCCTTGATAGTTGATGCCAAAATGTATCATACACCACAAAGGGTTAAATGGGTACCATTCTTAAGAATTAACATGGGTTGAAATATCACTAAGGCCTTATGGCATTACAATGTTACAGTGGAATTCACATGAGGTAGAAGTGCCACATGATTGTCATGTGGAGAATCCTTGCTAATGTGGCAGGATTATGGGGCCCAAACTTCAAATTCGCAATAGTTGAAAAATCTCTCGATGAGTTGAATGCAATAGTGTTATCTAAAGTGAGTTCCAAATGTTGGGTATGTGCTATATTATTTCCACGACTATCTGCACGCAATGTTACATTGCACTAGGTGTGGGGCGGTTGTAGGGGGGAAGTATTCCCCTTGCACGAGCTCTAAGGTAGTGCCCCAAGATTTTTATTTTATGTAGAACCAATAATGGTTAGGTGGACCCAAGGATGGAGGGGGAAAACAAGGACGGTGGGTGGACCCACCCATGTTTTTGTGCATATATTTTGTGCATGGTCTTGCGAATGATGGTTTTCCCCATGGTGTTTTGTAGATATGGTCAAGGGAACTATGGTTATGTTCTAATCCAGGATTAATCGATTAGGGTTTAGTAATGCTTCACCATGTATATAATGTATTGTAACATTGAAAGGAATATAATGAAAAATGAATTTGGTTTTCCCGGTTTTGGCTTCCAAGAGAAAATATTTGTGTATATTTTTTATGTTCTTTCCATTGTATATTTTTTTTTGTTTTTAAGAATTTGTTTGCAGGTAATTCTATATAGGGTTAAAGCCTAAACTACACACTTTGGTTGAGAAGGAATTTTGTAACTCCATTTCCATAATGAGACCATGTTTGTCAAGTTAGCTAAAGGTAGCACCTCCTATTTAGTCATGATTAATACAAAGGGTGTGGGAGGGAGTGTTATAATTAGTGTAAACTAATTTAATTGTGCTTTAGGCCATTTAAATCCTTATGTGAGCTCGTGTTTCCAATGTACATTTCAAGGATTTAAATTTAACTACTAAGTTCTTTCTTCTAGTTAATGAACCACTTAGTTTTTTCCTTTAGCTGATGAACCAGTAAGTGTTTGGTGAACCATTAAGTACACCACTGGGTTCTTCCCTTGGTTGATGAACCACTTATTACTTTCTTGTTAACTAGTGTACGACTAAGTGCTTTCCAATTGGCTATTAAACCACTACTACAATCAACTCAATCCTAAAAAACAGAGAAACAACCCTCTTTCTTGAATTTGGTTGAATCCTTGTGTTTTGAAGCTTGGAGAGTAGGTGAGTCATTAGGGTTCTTACTTCCAAATAGTAGGTTATGACGCACTTAGATAGTGAACTCCATCTCTTAAGTATTTGGCCATTGGTGTGAAATTTCTCTTGTGCAAGAATCTCCTCAAACTATGGATGCGGCTCGAGGGTGGTCAATTGCAGGAGAGATTGTAGTGTATCTTTCCTACAGTTCAGTGGAGATTGGAAGTCCATGCTTCATTTTCCAACTATTTCAAGTTATTTTGAAAAGTATAATAAGTTATATCTATTACAAATATGGATGATTAATTTTCCTAGTATGTTATTGGTTGATTCATGGTTCAGTACTATTCATGAAAGTTTGGAGAACCCACTACATGATTCATTGTGGACAAGTTGTCTCGTATAGTTATATGATTATATTCAACTTATGGAATTGTGTGATTGTTATCACCTTAATGTCTACATGGTTACTTATATGATTGTGATTGATTGTTTGACCTCACTTAGTTTACCTATTATTACATGTGTTTTTAGTTATTTGGCATGTATACGAATTGGGAATCTCACTATCATACTTAATAATTGTAGAATATCTCATTGAAGAAACTACCTAACTATGGAATTTATATTAAAGTTTAAATCCTTGAACTTGTGCTCATCATCCTTTGGATCCATGTTTTTCTTGCTTAGGATCTTACATAAATTGAGTTCTACATAAATTTGGGCATGGCTCAATTCCTTAGAAGGATAGTTCTTACGACTTAACCATTATTTCACAAAATTGATGTTCTAGGAAGATGCCCTGGTCTTCAAAAAAATATAGTGAACTTCCTTGAATTTATCTTCCTTCAATGTTTTAGCAGGAATCTAGATCTTATACTAGACTAAATTGTATTCTTAAGTGAAACCATATCCAAGTTGAATATATTTCTCTTAGTATATAATGCATATGGTGATGTGAGGATATTAATATGGAATGCATTTGGTGATTTGAAATTATACTCCACTTGTTACCTCCCACTACTCACCATCGTAACACATACACCATGTAATATGGCGTAGGTGACGATGGTGGGTTGGTGAAAAAAAGTGTTAGGAATATTTCTATTTGTAGAGTTTCATAAGATCGGACCACCCATTTTTGTAAGAAATTCATAAAACAAAATAAAATATAGATTAATGAATTGAAAATAAGCCTCTTCGAGGGCCAACCTCCTTTACATCACATAAATGAACAATTCTTGCATGATTCAAATGACAAGACCTCGTTCGTATATATGAGTCTAAAGGGTCAAAATATATCAGGATCTAAATAACAATAATAATGTAAGGGTTAGACGATAACAATAATGGGTTTCTATGGAGTACACCAGTAACAATATGGGGCTACACTAGTATTACAAGGACATAACATTCCCCTCTCTTTGAAAAAATTGTTGTCCTCAACGCTTGAGTAGTTTTGGATGTTTCTGTATGAAATAATCATCCTTGCATGTGGAATCTTCAATAGGTAAGTTCTTCCATTTAGTAAGATACTCTAAAATTGATAGATTTTGTAGCAATCAGATTCTTGTTCCTATGATTTCTTCAAGTTCCAATATGATTTTTACTTCCTCACCAAGTTCTAGCAATATAGTTTGAATTGGGATCTTGTCACTTATAACCTTGTTTAAGCATGGAACATGAAAAACTAGGTGTACTCGCGAATATGTAGGAAACTTCAATTTGTATGTCATAGTACTAATCCTTTGCAATACCTTGTAAGGGCCATAGTACCTATGTGATCATTTATTATCCTTCTTGGCTTACTTGAGGGACATTGATTTGTATGGTTGTAGCCGTAAAAATACCTAATTGCTTGTTGATACTTGATGTAATAATCTAGTGCCTGAACCTTAAAATTGTCTCTTAGATATGATGTCATGGATGGTGGATGATATCCGTAATGCACCATAAATGAGGTCATTCTTTTTGCACTATGGAAGGAAGTTTTATACCACCATTTTTCCATAGGTAACCATGTGACCCATTATGTTTTCTTATCAGATACAAAGTAATGAATATATCCTTCCAATCATTTTTTCACTATCTCAATTTTCCCATCAAATTGAGTATGATAAGATGAGCTATGAGCTAATTGAGTACGAAGGCAAGAAAATAATTTTATCCAAAAATTTCTCTTGAGAATGGGATTTCTGTCACTTACAATAATATTTGGGTTTCCATGTATATTTTGAAATGTTTCCATAAATTTAGTAGTGACTAAACTGGCTTTCAAAGGATGATATAGTGCACAAACTTTGTGCATACTTGGTAAGTATATCAACTATCACCATGATGACACTCTTTCCTTCAGACTTGGGTAAAACTATGATCAAATCCATTAAGACTTCCTGCCAATAGAATTGGAATGGCTAGTGGTTGTAAAATACCTGGGGTCCTAATCGTCTCAACTTTATTTTGTTGGAAAACTAAACATTTTTCCACAAACTTATGAACATCAGATTTAAGGTCGTCCCAAAAAAATTCCTTCTTGACCTTGTGATAAGTTTTTAGAAATCCTGAGTGCCCTCCTATAGGAGAGGTGTGTAATTTCAAAAAAACCTTTTGTTTGAGTTGGGAGTTATACATAGATATAAGTGATCTTTGTACCATAATGAATCATTTTTCGAAATAAATGTATTAGATGCACTAGGATCTTACTCCAAATTTTGAATGAGTGTCCATACCTCTTCGTCATTATTCCATTTATTCCTTTATCTAATTATCAAATCACGTTGGATAGTAGAAACAACATAGAAAAATTCTTCCACATCCTCATGCCTTCTCGAGAGTGCATTTGCAACAACATTTTTATTCCTTGTTTTGTAGATGATTTCTTAGTCACAGCCCTACATCTTTGTGACCCATTTTTGTAGCCCTTATGAAGATAATCTTTGTTCCAAGAAGTATTTAAGACTATCATGATATGATTTTACCTTGAAATGTCTTCCCATTAGGTTAGGACGTCATTTATTTAGAGCATATAATATTTACAACGTTTGCTTCTCTTAAATAGATCTGTGTACATACTTTCCCTTGATTGGATGACTTTCAAAAGAGATGGGTCTCCCTTATTGCATTAAAATAGCACTAATGTCATTTCTCGAGGCAGCACATTCCATAATAAATATTTTTGTGAATTTTGTTGTAGGTAATAGTAGAGCTCGATGCATTGGCTCTTTAAGATTCTCAAAGGAATTAATTACTTCGAGAGTAAAAAAAATGCATATTTCTTCAGTAATGTTGTTAGTGGCATTGTTATTTTCCCATAATTATTAACAAACTTGTGATAACTCCCTATCAACTCAGGAAATCCTTGAAGATTCCTTAAGGTTATGGATTTAATTTTGTTAGGGTCTACCTTAACACCCTCATTAGATACAATATGACCCAAATATTCAACTTCATGTACCCCAAAGAATTGTTTGGAGGGTTTTGCATGGAATTTTTTCTCCTCCAATAGTTTGAGAACCCTATCAACATGTTGAAGATGATATTTCCAAGACTTGCTATAGATTAGTATATCATAAAAAAATACTAACACAATTTTTCTAAGGAAGGATTTGAAAATAGAATTCATCAACCCTTGAAATGTGGAATGTGCATTAATAAGACCAAAATGCATGGCCAAAAAATCATAATGACATTCTTGAGTTCTAAACGTTATTTTTAGATTTTGTCTTCATTATAATTTGATGATATATATCTTGGTGAAGTAAATTTCTCCATGTAGTTTATCCAACAATTCACCAATGATATGAATGGGAAATTTATCTTTAATAGTGAGCTTATTGAGCTCTCTATAATCTAGACACATCCTAATCAAAACTTAAAAATGAACATAAAAAATTACAAATACAACCATAAATATAGAGATGCAACAAAATAACACTTCATTTCATTAATATCAATATACTGAAATATGATTACAAACATAATGGAAATAAACTAGCTTGGGTGATGGTGGCTTATCTCTGAGAAGAAATGTGATGACTACATGCCTCTGAACTATGTTACAGTGAGGTTCAAGGGCCTACTTATTATTGAAAAACAAGGGAAAATCCTAAACAATGAAAACACTAACCCCAGGAGATGGAACACCAAGAGTATGTGGGCCCTGTTGGGGTTATTTGACCAACCAACTTCCCGGGTTCATAACTTGGTCATACTATCTCCATTTGGTGCATACGATACCTTGTTGGAAAGGTGTCTCTGAGTACTACAAGATTTGTGATATACCCTTGCCTATAGCTATAGGCCTATAACACACCTCAAAAAAATTCCACTTAGGGGGTCAAACTACTCTGGAAGTTCAGGTCCCAAAAAACTACTAAAAATAGTAAATGCTAAACTAAACAAAGAAACTAATGAAACCGATTGGAGGTATAGGTGGAATAGGCGGATGGTGACCAATATCCATGTGGATCAATCCTCCATCCTTAGAAAGCAATGGTCCCCATTGTGTGCAAAGCCTCAATGAGGTCAGGAAATTTCTATTGGACCTCGTCCTTGGTGAACCACTTGCCCTGATGAAGGTGTTGGCCTGCTTTGACAACTTGATATAGCTGGATCCTCTGTTGGTGAGTGTTCTTAATCTGCATGTCCATGATCTAATCAGTTGTGGCTTGATCCATGTAGTTTGGGTTTAGCTCCATTGGTGTGAGTTGTTCTATGATGACATATGTGTCCAACAATGGTGGAAAGTATGGCTAAAGGAAGTCTACATTGAACACTCGGTGTAGACCAAGGAATGGTGGGATGTTGAGCTCGAAGGCATTTTCCCCTACATCATTGGTGATAGTGTATGGCCCATATCAGAGTGGGCAAATCTTGTGGTGGGGTCCAGCGAGGCACTCCTTCTGCAAATGGAGCCAAATTTTTTCGCCCACCTAGATCTTGTGTGACACTCGATGTTGATCATGGCATTGCTTGTACTTAGCATTGGATCTATCCAATATATAATGGAACTATGGGAGGATGTGTTGAATACGATCAATGAAGTTGTTAGCCCTATTGGGTTCGGACTGGATGTGAGTTGTATCTTCATGAGTAGTTGTAAATGGTATCGCTACATCAATGGGACATAATGGTTGAAATCCGAGCCCTACCTAAAAGGGGCTATGTCTCACTGAGCTATGGAGAGATCTGTTGTAGCTGTGCTAGACATAGGGGAGACTTTTATCACATGTGCACAACTGCTTCTAGTTGTAGATGCACAAAATGTGTACAATCATCTTGTTGACGACCTCTATTTGGCCATCAGTTTGAGGGTGGAACATCATGGACTTAGTAAGTTTGGTATCCAACATCGACCAGAGGCTTGATAAAAACGAACACAAGAATATGTTGTCCCGATCTGAGATAATGGACTGTGGGATCCCAAAGTGTAACCACACTCATTCAAAGAAGAGCTTAGCATTGGCCTTTGCTATGATACTCTTCTTGCAGATCACCATGATGGCCATCTTAGAGAATATGTCGACATACACGAAAACGCAGTCATTGTCATGCTTAGTAGAAGGAAGGCCCGACATGTAATCCATGGATATCGATTCCCAAGGTCGAATATGATCCAGGTGGATATTGGTGGCCACCTGCCAAGTCCACATGGACCCCCACCATTGCCTTTCTCAGCATTTTCAGTTTCCTTAATTGTAG
>APFE031415598.1:0-26767 GCA_000404065.3 Pinus taeda | reverse complement strand
GTACCAACTTACCCCCAAACGGGGCCCACAGTTTGGCGTTTCATCTCCTAGGGTTAGGTTTTGGAATGTGAAGGGTTTTTCATTGTGTCTCAAACAATAAATAGGCTTTCGAGCCTCATTGTAACACAATTCAGAGGCATGTAGCCATCGCATCTCTTCTTAGAGATAAGCTACCATCGCCCTAGCTAGTTTGTTTCCATTTCTGATTGTAAGCATATTTCAGTATTTTCCATTAATGAAATGAAGTATTATTTCCGCTGCATATTTGTGTATATGGTTATCTCTGTAATTGGTTGCGTTCCTGTTTAAATTTGGATCAGAATAGGAGTAGGTAGAGGAGTATATAGGCATTTCTTCTTGATGATTGGTTTGGAAATGGCACAAGCGGTGCCATATCTAATGTATTTCCCAATATCTCGACAAAGTTTTGACCAATAAAACTACTTATATAGTGTTTCCATTATTCTATCTACTCTGAAATGTCTAGCAACCCAACTGTAGTGCACCTCCCAAATCATATTTACACGTTCACTCGAAGGAACACAAATGTGTCCCAAGTGGCATAATAGTGCATCCTAGAGGTGAAAATTTGGAACTTTCTTACCTTCCAAGAGTGCCTGGTAAGTGTTGCCGAATTCTGGATCACTCTTGTAAAGATGTAGCCACCTCAAAGTCTCCTGCCCATAGGAGTCGAGCATAGTGATCAACACGATGACTGGCGGTGGCTAAGGAAATATACAACATTATTGGTGTTTCCCTTCTTGTACTTAATGTTAAAATGGAACTTTTACAGGTATGTAGACCATTTTTTATGGCGATCATTTTGCAACTTCACTTGAGTTTGTATGAAATGCAGGCGTCGGTGGTCTGTGTGGATGATAGTTTCATTCCCCAGACTGTAATGCTTCCATTGACGAAAGGCTTTCACAATGGAATACATTTCTTTGTTGTAAGTGGGATACTTTAAGATTATTTCTAAATTTTCGTCACTATGGTAAGCCACTGGATTCCCCTGCTGAGTAATAACTACACCAATAACATAGCCAGAGGAATTTGTCTCAATCTTAAATGGTTGTTGTAGGTCTAATAATGTGAGCATTGGTGCAGAAAAGAGGCCATGATTCAACTCGGCAAATGCCTTTTGTTGGGTTTCAGATGAAAAAAAAAGTCTTTCACTTCACCCTTGGTGACTTGACTTAAAGGCCAAGTGATATGAGAGAACCCCAGCACAAACCTGCGGTAGAAATTAGCAAGACCCATAAAGTTACAGAGCTTTGTTAGAGTGGGTGGGGTTGGCCAATCTTGAATGACTTATATCTTGGCTCGGTCCACATACACACCTTTCTCATCAATGATGTTCCCCATATATTGAACCTGGGTCATGCCAAAAGTGAATTTCTCAAAATTTGCAGACATCTTTTGTTGTTACAAGGTTTGAAGGACCTATCGAATATGGTGGAGGTGCTCTTCCAAACTCTGGCTGAAGATTAAGATTTCATATAAATACACCACCATGAATGCATTGGTGAAGGGTCGTAAGATGTCACACATTAATCTCATGAAGGTTGTAGGGGCATTCACAAACCTAAAAGGTGTGACCAACCATTTGAAATGGCCCTCTTTTGATCTGAAGGAAGTATTCCACATATTAGAGGGTTCAATAGGAAGCTGGTGATAATTGGAATTTAATTCAATCTTGCTGAAATATTTGGCCCCCTTGAGCTAGTATAGAAGGTCATGAATCTGTGGGATTGGGTACCTATTCTAGACAGTGATCTTGTTCAACAACCGATATTCAATATAGAGTCTCCAGGTCCCGTCCTTCTTCTGTACCAATAAAATTGTGCTCCCACAGGGTGATGATCTTTTCTTGATGTGCCATTTCTGCAACAGCTCCTAAATCTTCCTCTTGATCTCCGAATTTTCCATAAAAGAGCATTGATAGATCAGTCAATTGGGTAGTGGCGTGCTTGGGGATAGATCGATGGAGTGCTTAACATAACAGTGCAAAGGTACCCCTATAGGTGCGGAAAAAATATCCCTGTACTCCTCCACGATCTTTTCCATATGTTGCTGCTATATGGAGGAGCCTTGTTTGGAAGCTGTAGCTACAAAGTTATTCTTTCCCTGAAGGTGAATCATACGGAAAGAAAATTTCCTGCTCTGGGAAATGATCTTACTACATTGCTTTGCAGTAATCAAAGAAATGGTAGTAGGCGAGGCTACCTCTAGTATTCTGTACAACATATTGCCCAAAGTAATAATCACCAAGCGAGGCCTAAAGTAATATACAACATGCGGCTTCCAAAAGTATGGTATTCATAATAATACAACACAAACTGCAAGAGGAGAAACATCAAACACTACCTCATTGGTGAAGGGTTTGATGTTGTAGGGAAGGCGACACTACTGGATAACATGGAGATCTCGTCCTTTGTGAACCCACCCGATGGTGCATGAATGCAGAAGTTTTGTAGTTAGGAGAGCCAGAAACTTCATGACGTCTACCAAAATGAGGTTCCTTTGGCTCCCGATGTTGACAATGAACGGCAATGAAGAACCCTTCACCCGCATTTGTGAGTGGAAGAGGCGTTCCCCCTCCTTTGGGTCTTTAGGCTCATTCTTCTGGATCTTGGTAGTGGCCACAGTGGAACTGGTGTCCACTTCAATGATCTGCTTCACTTTTCCATTCCCCTTTTTGGGTTCTGACTCAGAGCTGAAACATGCATCTGATTCAGAAGCCTTTAACTTGTCCACAATTGATTGCTTGGCTTGGCACTCACTTGTGTTGTGAGTGGAGATTTTATGGAACTCACACCATTTTCCCTTGTCATTATTTGTCTTCGTTGTGTTTTTCTTTGCTTACATATTTGGTGGGTTGTCCTGGGTCACCCCTCCTTGGATTTGTAATTTTTTCTGTGGTTTGCAGGTACATTTTCCTTGCTTCGGATTCACAGATCCAAAGTATCGCTTCTTCTGTTTAAACTTCTGCTCAATCTTGATAGCATATTGGTACGTCGTGTTGAGTGAGGAGATGTCTAGGAACTCCATCTCATCCTTGATGTACTTGTGTAGATAGTCGTGGTACTTGAGTACCAACTTCCACTTAGAATCCTTGATACCCAGCTTTGTACGAAGAGTATTGAAAACATTTGTGAACTCTAGCACATCTTGGTCCCTTCCCTGCGATAGCATGGTCCACTTGATGTATTTATCTTCATAGCTCTAGAAAGGGTAAACTTGTTCCTTGACGGCTTCTTGGAAATAATCCCAAGTGGGTGTGGTTGAAAATAGTGAGGATTCCCTTTGATCATTTTGTTCACAGTAGGATTCCCACTAGTCCTTGGTGTGTGGGGCATCTTTGAGATGTGAAAAAGTAATATTTTCTCGATTGGAAAAGTCATGAGCTGAAAATTATCCTTCCAACATATTTAAACATTTATCTATGGCGTCTACATCTATCTCGCCCTCAAATAAGTGAATACCAAAGTTAACTTGTACCTTAAAAGGAGTGGCACCTCCAAAGTGGTTGCTGGACGAAGATGCATCATCTGTGGGTAGTCATCGAAGGATCTGGGAAAAGTTATCCATCATCATGTTCCTTTGTCACTCGAGGGCTTCTTCAAGTATTATTTTTAAAGGATATCGTACCCCCTTGTCTTTCTTTTCTTTTTCCATAGGAGGCCATTGAGGCTTGCAAGGATGGTCTTTCAAAGGTTCAACCAGTTTGATCCCTAGCACCTTAGACCCTCACCTTGTTGGGGATATGTAAAGAAAAAACAGAGAAAGAGTAGACTGCTCTGGTACCACCTATCCAAACTGAAACAAGAATGCAAAAAATTGTAGATATAACCATAAATATAGATATGTAGTAGAAATAACACTTCATTTTATTGATATCAAAATACTGAAATAGGCTTACAAACAAAATGGAAATCAACTAGCTAGGGCGAGGGTAGCTTATCTCTGAGAAGAGATGTGACAGCTACATGCCTCTGAACTATGTTACAATGAGGCTCAAGGACCTATTTATTATTGAAAAACATGGGAAGATCATAAAAAACCAAAACCCTAACCCCAGGAGATGGAATGCCAAGAGTTTGTGGGCCCCGTTGGGGTTAGTTGGGTAGCCAACTTCCCGGCGTCGTAACTTGGTCATATTAAATCGGTTTGGCACGTATGATACCTTGTTGGAAAGGTCCCATTGAGTACTACAAGGTTTGTGGTAATCCCTTGTATATTTTTATTGTCCTACAGTGGACTTCAAAATAACATCATTTATGGGGTCAAAATTTCTCCAAAAGTTCACGACACGAAAAACTTATCAAAATAGTAAATACTGAAACAAACAAGGAGACATATGAAACCAGCTAGAGGTCTAGATGGAATAGGAAAGTGGTTACCAATATCCACTTAGATCACATACACCATGATCCATCCATCTTGTGCACCAATACTACTGGAGAAGATATAGAAATTTTGTTGGGTTGAATTATACCTGTCTCTAGCATTTATGCAACCATACATTCAATTTCACTCATTTAGGCATAAGGATATGTTGTAGTGGCTACAATCACTCTCCAAAATTTTGGCCTACTCCTAATTTCGGAGCCTCCCTTGAGAGTTTTGCTTGATGGCTGCACACCATCAGGTTCACTCTGTGAGCGTGTGGGAGTCTTTACATCTTCCTTGCTTGTTCATTTCATTCAAGATTCTGCATGTTGGTGTCTAAGTCATGCTTGTGACTATGTTCTGGTTATGCTCAAAGTCTTCGCTTTTTGTGTACTTGTTGTGTTCACTATGAAATCCTCTATCACACTCACACATGGAGTGACATTCATTGTCGCGCAACTGTTGTTTCAATCAATGAATGGTTAATCACAAGTGTCACACTTGTCACTTGCACCATCGGTTAGTCATGTTGAACATGTGTGTTTGGATGGTTTGGGGCATTTCGATGTCGAATCGTGTGAGTGTGTGTTTGTATGATCACTTATGCATCTTTTGATCATTCACACACTTAGTCATTTTTGTTGAATTTCTGACAACCAGAATTCCCTCTGATAGTCGGGCCATCACCCCTCTGTCGAATCAATCGATTGTCAACCAGAACAACGTAGAAGCAGCAAGCAAGTATTTCAAGTTGTGCTACCCACAAGCAATTCAATCCACTTTCATGCTGACCACCCAGACAGTTAGACCCGAGAGTCACCCCGGGACTGACTTCCCTCAAAATTTGTGTAGAGGCTACTAACCTTACTTGCTCAGATGACTGAGGAAATTGCAGAGACGGGATTAACAAACCAAGTGCCCGTCCCTCTCTCCCTCAAAAAATTGCAAAGTTTTCCCATTCACTCATCTTGATAGCTGAATAAATGCTCATCTCAGAAATTGTGCAGTTTTCATGAGCAGGCCTTCTGCTGCCCAACAGTCCGCTCAGCTCAAAAATTACACAGAGATGATTAGCATGTTGGCTTCCTAGCCTCAGTGAAATTTCCCCTACCAACAACTCCTAGCAGCAGACTACCAGTTCCATCTGGGAATTTCACAATTTTGGCTGGCAGTGACCCCAGTAGCCAACTTCCAATTCCCTCTAGGAATTGTGTAGTTTTGGCTGCATGTCTCCTAGACAATTCCTCCCAAAAACTACACAATCCTTGCTTGCTGACCCTCCTCACAGCCCAGTCTATTCCTTGAGAAAATTGTGCTTTCTTGGCCTTCTAGCCCTTGCTGTCCGCTCGTTACAGAAACTACACATATCCTGCCTACCTTGCCTACCTCCAGCTTGAACTATCCATCCAAAAATTTGCGCAATTTTTCCTTCTAGCCGAGTGAGACCTCACAGACAGTCACTGTCGACTTGGATTGTTCATCTACATCACTTAGTGGCTCTTGCACAGTTTTGATCATGAGTGCCTAAAGCCATAATCCTACTTCATAACATTGCTTCCTATCCCAGTCACCTGCGTCTGAAATGATCATGTGTCATGGTAGACTAAGAGGTTTTAAATTTGGTGTCATCTCATTATGAGTGACTGCAAGTACATGTACACCAACAAACATGGCAAGACGACGAATGGGATGAATGAAGGGAGCACATGCAAAATGATAGGTTCACCAACAAACGAACTGTTAGAAAATTATATATTACCGAGCAGTGGAATACATAAAATATTACAAAAATATATACACAAAAAATGCATAAAACTAGAGAGACACAAATATATGTGGCTCACCCAGTTTGGGCAATGTCCATGGAGAAAAAAACAGTCCTTCCTTTTTATATTTTCTAGCAAACTAAAGAGATACAACCTACAATAGATCTACTTTAATTCCCTCTTTTCTCTCAATCTCCTCTTTCTTCCTCACTTAGAATATAGATCTACATAGACGCAATACAATTCCCTCATATATAGTGAGGGGTTGCCTTCTATGGAAAAATACCATAAATTAAACATAACTTCTACCGTCAGATCTCCGCCTAATAACTAGCCCATATTGACTACAAAATTACAACATTTTACAAGGCAATTTTACATCTATTTTTAGCTTCGAGGGCGCTGCCCTCGATCACCCTGCTAGGGGGGGTTCCCAAAGGTCACAGCCACACCCCTTAACCCCCCCTGCAATGAATATTTTATGGGCTGCAACAAACTGGGGTATAATGCGGCGATACCTTTGAATACAGAAGATAATCAGGCTCCAAACAACCTCCCACTTGGAGACTGATTATAGCAACTCCACTGCTACTTCATTTGCTGGACAATGGCTCCACTTTGGACCTAGTTGTTCCTCAACTTCTTCATCATACTTGAAGACCAATTGAAACTGAGTAGATTCTCAGTTTCTCCCCGGTTACAACTTTTGTTAACATATCTCCAGGATTCTGGCTACTGTGTATCTTTTCCAGCTTCAACTATCCATCTTCCAAAGTTGATCATATGAAATGGTACTTGAGCTGCATATGTTTAGTCTTGGAATGAAATTTAGAGTTCTTTACAAGATGTATGGCACTCTGGTTGTCACTGTATAACCTTTCCAACTCCTGCTTCTTACGCAATTCATCCAGAAACCTTTGTAACCAAATCATTTCTTTACTAGCCTCTATAGCAGCAACATACTTTGCTTCTGTTATTGAGAGTGCAACAGCACTTTGTAGTTTTGAGACCCAACTGACAATTGCTCCACCTATAGTAAACACATACCCTCTTGTGCTCCTCCTGTTATCTCTATGACCTATTATATCTACATCAACATATCCCTGTAGAGCAATGTTTGAACCACCAAAGCATAATGTTTGATTTGTGGTACCTCTCAAATACTTGAGAATCCACTTCACCACCATCCAGTGTTCCTTTCCTAGATTATTCATGTACATGCTTCCAACTTCCACTGCATGTGCAATATCAGGCATTGTGCAGACCATTTCATAGATTAAACTTCCAACTGCTAATGCATATGGAACTTTATACATATGAGCCATTTCTTCCTAAGTTTTGGGACACTCCTCCTTACTTAATTTGAAATGGCTAGCCAAAGGTATACTAACTAGCTTTTCATTCTGCATATTGAACCTTTTCAACATCTTTTCTATGTACTCACTTTGAGACAATGTTAATTTGCGATTCTTTGTGTCTCTTGTTATTCTCATACCAAAGATTTGTTTTGCAGCACCCAAATCCTTCATTGCAAATGAGCTCACCAATTTTCTTTTGAGCACATTTATTTCCTACATGTTAGAACCTGCAACAAGCATGTCATCTACATAGAATAACAATATAATAAATATTCCATCATTTTGCCTTTTGAGATAAACACAATGATCAAAGTGACACCTAGTATAACATTGTTCAGATGTAAACCTGTCAAATTTTAGATACCACTACCTTGGAGCCTGTTTTAAGCCATGCAAGCTCTTCTTCAGCCTGCACACAAGTTTCTCCTTCCCTTTTACCTCATATCCTTGTGGTTGCTGCATATATATCTCTTCCTCCAAATCCCCATGGAGAAAGGTTGTCTTTACATCTAACTACTCAAGATGCAAATCTTCAGTTGCTAATAGACTTAAAATAGTTCTGATTGAAGTCATTTTAACAATAGGAGAAAATATCTCATCAAAGTCTATACCCTTTTTCTGTGCAAACCCTTTTACCACAAGTCTAGCTTTATACCTTTTTCTACCTCCATCTTCTTCCTTCAACTTGTAAACCCATTTATTTTGCAATTTTTTTTTTTACTGTAGGCAACCTGAATAAGCCCCAAGTCTGGTTATGTGATAAGGAATCCATCTCTTCTTTCATGGTTTCCCACTTCTTCATCGTTTCTACCTGTACTACTTCTTCATAACATTCTGGTTCACCAGAATTAGTCAACGATACATAATATAATGAAGAATAGTATCATTCGGGGGATCTACTTATCTTAGTAGATCTTCTAACACCACTTTCAGGTGTTTGAGGTGCTTTTTGCGATTGTGGTTGTTGTTCTGGATCTTGATCATTATGATTTTCAGGAACCATCACTTTTTTGTGATCTCATCAAGCACCGTGTATTCTCTGTTTTCTTTTTCCCGTTTCTTTTCCTATAGCTGATCCTTATACAAAACCTTTTCAATGAATATGACATCTCTACTCCTAATGATTTTATGTTTTTCATAATCATAAAAGCAATAACAAAAATCATTAGCATCATATCCAATAAAGGTACATTTCTTTGATTTTGCCTCAAGGTTTGTTCTATTTTCTTTATTAATGTGGACAAAGGCTTCACAACCAAAAGTATTTAAAAAAGAGTAGTTTACCATTTTACATGTCCATGTCTCCTCTGGAATACCACCATAAAAGGAACTTGAAGGCCCTATGTCTATTAGATAAACTACAGTATCTACAACATCTAACCAAAATTGTAAAGGCAATCCTACGTGTAATCTCATGCACCTTACATGCTCAATGATTGTCATGCTCATCCTTTATGACACACCATTTTCTTGTGGTGTTCCCGATGTTGTCTTCTCTCCGCGAATTCCATTCTTTGAACAGTACCTATCAAACTCTTTGCTGCAATATTCACCTCCATTATTTGATCTGAGACACTTCAGCCTTTTTCCTGTCTCATTTTCGACCAAAGCTTTCCATTTCTTGAAAGTATCAAATACATCAGATTTATTTCGAATACAATAAATACAGGTTTTTCTGGTTTCATCATCAATACAAGTAAGATAATAATGAGAGCCACCAAGAGATGACACCTGAGTAGGTCACCATACATCTAAATGCACAAGCTCCAATTTTTCGCTCTTCTCTTCTTTCCCAACTCTGAGGAATCTGAATCTCTTTTGTTTTCTATAAACACAATTCTCATAGAATTTTAATCAACATGCTTCAAACCGGACAACAAATTTCTTGAGTGAAGAATCTGCATCCCCTTCTCAATCATGTGCCCGAGCCCATGATGCCACAATGTCTTATCTTCTCCTATAGAGGTTAAAGCATTAACAGAATTAGAAATACCATTTCATAAATACAATGTACCAACCTTTTCTCCCTTTGATATTACAAGGGATCCTTTAGTGACCTTCCAAGTTTTATTTGTAAAAGTAGTCACACAACCTTCACCTCCCAACTGCCCTATTGAAATAAGATTTTTCTTCAGATCTAGAACATGCCTTACCTCCTTCAAGAGCCACTGATTTCCATTCTGCTGTTTTATGAAAACTGTACCCATTTCAATGATTTTATAGGGTTTATCATCACCCAATCGAACCTATCCAAAATTTCCTTGAACATAATCATGAAAATGTTTCCTATCAGGTGTGGCATGGAATGAGGTCCCTGAATCTACCACCCAGGCATCAATAGTATTTTGTAAAGAAAGAATGAAAGCATCTTGCAACAAATCACCTGTTACATTTGCTTCATGATTATTTTCTTTCTGCGCATTTCCCTCTTTTCCCTTTCGAGACTTGTAGTCTTTCTTCAGGTGTCTTTTCTTCCTGCATTTCTAGCACACTATCCCCGATTTGAACTTAGATCTGCCTTTTCTTGACTTACTGTGATATCCAGGGCTCTTTCCCCTTTCCGTTTTTCTTACCCTAGTCTCTGCAGTCAAAGCATTACCTAATGTCTCACCAGATATTTTCCATCACATTTCCTCACTAAGGATTGCACCAACAACATCATCAAACTTTAAAGTACTAGATCGAGAGACATAGTTACCAATGGCCAGAACTAAACCATTCCAACTTTTTGGCAATGAGCACATAAATAACAGAGGCCTAACTTCATCATCAAAAGTTACCCCTACAGAACATAACTGACTAGTAACTATATTAAATTCATTTAAATGATCAGCAACAGATCCATCTTCTGACATTTTCATATTAAATAAACGCTTTGTAAGAAATATGTTATTTGACGCCGACGGTTTTTCATACAATTTGGATAATGTCAACATTAAACCATCTGTTGTTGTTTCCTTTGAAAAATTAAACACTACCAATGCCACTAGGTGCACCTGTATTGTTTGAAGTGCCTTTTTGTCGAGAATATCCCATTATGAGTTTGTCGTACTCGTCAGCTTCTTTGCCTTTCCTCTCAATGGTTGGTACAGATCTCTCTAATACAGATAATATTCCATCTGCATCTTCCACAGCTGGTAGTTATGGCCATTAAATGTTTCAACCCTATACCTACCATCTTCCCCCATTTCTCCCACTCAAGCTAGGAACCCTTCTCTCCAATTAGTTTATCAGCCAAATAGACCTTCGACTTTGATACCAGTTGTTACAAAATTATATATTGCAGAGCAATGGAACACATAAAATATTGTAGAAATATAAACACAAAAAACACATAAAATAAGAGAGGAACAGATATACATGGTTCACCCAGTTTGGGCTACGTCCATGAAGAAATAGTCGGTCCTTCCTTTTTTATATTATCCAACAAACTGAAGAGATATAGCCTACAATAGGTCCCCTGTAACTCCCTCTTCACTCTCACTCTCCTCTCTCTTCCTCACTCAGAATATAGATCTACATAGATGCAATACAATTCCCTCATATATATATTGAGGGGTTGCCCTCTAGGGCAAAAAACCCTAAATTAACATAACTTCTACTGTCATATCTCTGCCTAATGAATGACCCGGATTAACTACGAAATTACAACAGTTTACAAGGAAATTTTACATCTTTTTTTAGCTTCGGGGGTATTGTCCCCGATCCCCCCACCAGGGGGGGCTCCCAAAGGTCGCAGCCACCCCTACCTAGGCCCCCCTTGCAGCGAATATTTTATGGGCAGCGTTGCCACCCCATTACAAACTAGGGTCTAATGTGGCGATACCTTTGAATACAAAAGATAATCAGGCTCCACACCCAACACGAACGAATGATGCATGCAAATGGATGTGCTCACCAACGGATGAATAAATGAACATGCACCTTCTTGAACATATTAGCTTGTCAATCCTTTCAACATGGAAGCAAGGAGAAACATGCCAAAGCTTCATCAAGTGAACCGAAGACCATTGAAGACTCTACGTACTTCGCCATGTGGAGGTGATGTTGTGATACACCATGAACACATTCATCACCCGGTAGCACTGTAGCTCGACATGCATTCCAGTAGCAGCACAAATGTACCAACAATGTCATGTCAAGTCATGTCATGTGTCATGTCGCCCATATCTCTATTATGGGCTATGTTGTCAATCAATGTGTTGTAACATGGAAGTCCAAGAGACCCACTTGTTGAACAAAGAGTCATGTAAGTCTAAAAGTCATGGAAGTCAAATGGTCATGAGAGTAGTTGGACAACCACAAGGGTCAGTTTCACCCTTGGCAATAAATACCCCCTCGTTTGTACATGCAATCGAATTTTTCACCTCAGCTCCTCCCACATAGCCAAGAGAGTATGTAATCTTTTCTTTGAGGAGTAAGTAGTGGCTACAATGCCCCACACTTGGGGTTAGTCATATATGGTGTAATGATGTGTCTTGGAACTTTTGCTTAATTCAAAAGCCTACTAACAAGCCAACGCGTTTTTCACACATGCATTATATCTATTCTAAGACTAATCTTTAACACTTGTAATGCATGTTGCTTTAACCTGTGTTCTACATCTGAACTATTTCACTTGTTGTAATACATGGTCTATTAATGGAAATGTGTTGTATATGTTGTTAGAACTATCCCGCCCATATAGACTACTCTCTTGGACATCAGGGAGACATTTCACATGAAGTTTGTTGCAACAACCATTGCACTAATTTGGACTCATCATTGAGTGGTGTACGTGTTATCTTACCTTGTATGTTGTGACCGGTGCATCAGTGTGGATTTCTTCTCCGAAAGTTGTGTATGTCCTATTGTGTTGTGTGTTCCTAACCGAGTTGAGACTACATCCCAACCAACTTGGGACTCACTTTCACCCTCTCCTTTTACAGTGAAAGAACCATTGACATGAGTACACTGGCACTCACCAGGCATGTGAACCTCACTTCTCGAAGGCAAAGCAGACCACTTTCCTATGTTGACAAGGAAGATTTGAGGCAAATCCTTAAGATAATGGAAACCGGGCCATCATACTGGATGGGACTCCCACACCAAACTGTGTGAGGTCTAGTTGGGACTTCATACTAGGGTGATCCCCTAAATGTTGATGGGTTCAGCACCATCAACATTTCTAGCGCTAGAAGGTGGGCAACCAATTGTATATGGCTAGAATTCCCCTCACACTCATTCATAAACCATCTAGTCAAGGAAGTAACTCACACTCCCTCTCACCTACACACGACTCTATAGTTGGTTACACCTCACCTCCCAGTATTGAACACGATACTCCATATCAACACCTTCGCTCTGTCCATCCCATCACTCTCCAGTTCATGAGAGCAGTCAGACTCATCCTAGGAAGACAACATCTTCCATGCGCATCTAGGAAGCCAAAAGCCACTCCCATCGGAGTTGTTTTATCATCAGTGGAAGAAGAAGCCCTTGCCACACTTCAAGGTCTAGAAGAAGCTATTGAAGATGAAGAGGAATCATTGATCTTCTGGCAGGGTGAACAAGACAATCATTTGATATTGGGATCAGACTATGGTGTAGGAGGCAGAGGGGAAGGTAGCAGAGGAGGCGGATTAGGAGACAAACCAACAGACTTAGAGCTAGGACCATCAGACTCCGAAGGAGAGGAAGAGGATGAAGAAGAAGAAGAGATGGCTGACCCAAATCCTGAATGGATGACTCAAGGACCATTGGCTCTCTCGACCGTTTTGCATAAGATGTCGAAGAGAGCGGAAAGAATGAACATCAAGTTTGACCCTGACAGCATGGTAAAGGCGGAAAACCACTTAGACAACTTCTACCTACAGATGCATACCTTTGAGGTACATTATGATGATGTAGCATGTATATTGTTCCCATGTACCTTGGATGGTCACACAGCTGCTTGGTATCACAACCATCCAATGAAATCTATATAGAACTAGGTTGCATTCAAATGCATGTTCCTTGAGAAGTTCACTAATGAAAACACCCCAGTCATGCTACTCAAAGAGTTGGGAAGCCTCAAGATGGAGGGAAAGAGAAAGTGAAAGATTTTAATCATAGGTTTACATGTATATTAAACAAGTTCGCAGCAGTCACTAAACCTCATGACTCATCACCAATGATTACTACACATCCACACTGCCAACCAACATTGCGTAGTTCGTCAACTGAGCTACGAAACCAACAATGTTGGAAAACTGTGAAGCGGCTATCACTGTTGAGAAAGACTTGCATGTAGTTGGAGTCATCAAGGATGGAAAATCGGAAAAGGACTCCAAGGATGCGAGCAGGAAGTCCCAAGCAATGGTGAGAAAGGGTAGAGACAAGGAAGCAACCGATATTGAGACCCTCACTTGTCTTGTCAAGAGATTGACCACCAAAATTTCTGAACTCAAACAACATAAAACAGACACATTTGCAAGCAGTCACCCACCTAGGAAGAAATAAGAAAGCAACTTATCAAGCAATATCCATTTCATTTCAAAATCTACGCAGAAGCATGTGTTCTAGCTCCAATAGTGTGTTGATCCGCAATTCTATTCTTTCCACAAATAACATCATCCCAAGAACTCTTGTTCGGCCTGGAAGCAAGTCGCAAATTATTTTTACAATTGTACACTCAATGTGGGAAGCAATATGTAGAAGCAACTAGAAGACACAGACAGTGACAAAGTGGTTGCACTTGATGAGCCATCAAGCTCTGGGCATGTGGTGAACGCGTATCAGTGCTCACAAACGATGTCAAAGACGAACACCAAGAAGTAGCCCTAAAAGAAAACTGACCATTACAATCATAGGAGTAAAGAGGCTCCCCCACACTTGGGGATATTCAAGAAAAGATCAGATTGCTAATAAGGAAGACTGATCCACCAAGCACCCCAAAGTAGAAAACACAAAGCAAGTCCGAGAAGATAGCGGTGGACAAACACACATCCATGAGTAGCAAGCTACAAAACATTCCATCGGAAAACACAAACCCTTGTTTTAGCTTAGACACCTTGGTGAGTCTACCACCTCTAGATTACAAAATTGTTGATTAAATGAAGAAAACTTGGGCAAACATCAGTTTGTTCGAGTTGGCTATGGTATAGAGTCAGTGAGATATCTTGATGTGTGCATTGGGATAGACAGTGATAGACAACATAGCCTCTACTAGCAAGGGAGCAAGCACACCTCCTAGATCACTTTCCACTGTGCTCAATACACTCCAAATGGAAGAAGAAAACTCAAGTTGCCCTCCATTCATGATATCTTTTGAAATTTGGAACTAAAATTTTCATAACTCTCTGGTTGATTCTGGCGCAGCAACCAATGTCATGCCGCTCTCCATTTCTAAAACCATCAATGCACAATGGAGCGAGACATCTGCACAAATCATCCAAGTTGATCAAACATCAGTACCAACTATTGGTGAACTATGAAACATCATCATCCAACTATCACGTGATGGTCGAGTGCGCCAATGGATCAACATAGTGGTTGTGGACATTCCAGAAGCATACGGTCTATTACTCAGTAGAGACTCGTCCAGCAAGTTAGATGGATATTTTGCTACAGAATTGTCTCACATGTGGCTTCCGCACAAGGGAAAGCACAACCAAATCCAGGTAGAATCTGAGAGGCACATGAAGCATAATGTCACTCCCATCAATGGTGAGAATGAACTATTGGCTTTCACAAAACTCATGTTCGGAAACTACCTCGTTGAGACAACATTGGGTTGTTATCCTGTACGGATAGCTCCAACCCCACTAGGCACATAGTTGGGACTCCTTCCTTACCCAACTGATGGTATTGAAACTTGTACAACACATTTTACCAATAGTAGAAGTAGTAGCAGCAGTATTATTGCATCAAGCGGTTCGTGTACAGATGAGTTGTGGACTATGTACTCTGACGGATCAAAGGCATAGGACGGCTCAGGAGTTGGGTGTGCTCTGATCAACCCTTGCAATAGGAAGCATCTGTTATCAATTTGCTTGGAGTTTGTGTGCACAAACAATGTAGCAGAATATGAAGCACCCATGTTGGGCTTGCAGAAAGCCATCAACCTCAACGTGGCCATACTCAAAGTCGTAGGTGATTCAGAGATAGTGGTACGATAGGTATGTAACACTATTCACTATTTATCACTACATCTCAAAAGTTACCAACAAGAGGTATGATGACTAATCTCAAACTTCCAAGCATTTAATCTCATTATTGTACCATGTACACGTAATACAAATGCCAATGCACTGGCAAATGCAACCTCGAGAATGTCACCGATTAGGGATAGATTTATCATTGAAATTTCTCACAAACCATCTATCCTGGACAACATAACTAACTTACACGTGTTTAATGATGATCAACAGATACTTCATTTTATGGTCAACGGTGATGTCTTCAAAGATGCAGTGTTAGATGATGACGAGCACGAGCGCTCTCTACAAGTGGAAGCTAGTAACATGAAAGGCCACATTATCACAAAAGGTGTGGCATCATTGGAAAAGATATATGACTTGCAAGAAGGGTTCCAGGGGCCAAGGAATAGTAGGACCCACAGTTCCACCTTGAGGCATGAACTGATAAACCTGAGAACAAAACAAGATCTGAAGTTTTTCAATCTCGGTACATGTTGTACATAGCAAGAGTGGAAAGCCTTTATCCACTTGTTCAAACAATACCGAGATGTGTTCAGATGGACGTATGATGATCTGAAAACTTATGACACACGGATCATCCAACATATCATCCCAATCAAAGAAGGGGTTAAGACATATCAATAGAAGCTAAGGAATGTACATCTGTCACTTGAACCCCTCATACAAAAATATCTTACTAAGTTGTTGGATGCATGGATCATATACAAAGTTTGACATTCCAAATGGGTCTCCAAACTTGTTCTAGTACAAAAAAAGTCTGGGGAAATCTGCTTGTGTGTCGATTTCCAAAACATAAACTATGCCTTGGATAAATACAACTAGCCCATGCCGTCAATGGACCATATTTTGCAAACAATATCTGGGGCATAGATGTTTTCTCTCCTTGATGGTTTCTTAGAATACAATCAGGTTCTAGTAGTAGAACCTAACAAACTCAAAACTACTTTCCGTACGAGGTGGGGTACGTTCTCTTATAGAAGAATTCCATTTGGGATTGTAAAGGCAGGTGGAACATTTCAATGTGCTATGGGCATCACCTTTCACAGACTTTTTGGACAGAGCATGGTGGTATACCTCGATGATGTGACTGTGTTCTCAAGAATACGAGAGGACCACATATGACATCTTAAGAAACTATTTGAGCGATGATGGAGATACAGGATTTCCTTGAATCCCAAAGAGAGTGTATTTTCTGTGTCGGAGGGGAACCTTCTCGAACAAATTTTTGCCAAGAGTCAGATCAAGGTGGATCTAGACTGGGTCCAAGCCATTACACAGATTCGTTACCCAATCAATAAGAAATCCATGCAATCATTCTTGGGAAAGATAAAATTACTTCGAATGTTCATCTCATATTATGCGCACATAGTTAACCCATGCAAGACATGATAAAGAAATATGTAATCTACAGCTTGGTTAAGAAGGAGAAGTATGCATTCGCTTGGATCAAGTAGGCCATTACAGAAGCCCCTGCACTCTACATCCCAAATTTCAAGAAATATTTCCTGCTATACAACTTTGCTCTTGATAATTCACTAATTGTGGTGCTCACTTAGAAGGATGAAGTTGACGATGAACACCCCATCTTCTTCATGAGACAAGGACCAGATCTCAACTACCCCACCATTGATAAGCAAGCTTACGCAGTTTACAAGGTGGTGAAACACTTCAGGACCTACTTATTGAAGAACCATTGCATAGTCTTCATCACTCACCCAGTAGTCTACACATTGGTTGTACAACAATAACTGGATGAACGACGTGTGAACTGGATGGAAAGCTTGCAAGAGTATGATCTTGAAATAAATCTAGTTCACATAATCAAAGGACATGGGCTCTGCAGACTTGTAGCTAAAGTAGTACATGCTCTGGAATGCGAAGAAGAGCTCATCAGTTGGGAGTAAGAAATTGAGATGTATGACGTAAGGCAAGCAACACCCACGGAGTGGGAAATTGAAATGTATGATGTAAGGCGAGCAACACCCATGGAAGATGGAACCTCTTGGTACACAAATGTGCACTAGTACCTTGAGCACTACACCATACCCTCTCACTTTTCTATCAAACAGAAGAGGGCACTATGCCTGAAAGCCTTATCATATTAGTCAGTGCATGGAGTGCTTTATAGAAACCACAGTAATGGAGTTTTTCTCAGGTGTTTGGAGGCACATGAATTAGAGAAGTTACTTCAAGATCTGCATGATAGACCCATAGGGTGCCACCTTGCGGTAAACACCACTGCACACAAAGTTATGCAGGCTTGTTTTTATTGGCCCACATTATTTAAGGATGCAGATGTTGATGCTTGCAAGTTCCTGATCTGTCGAACACGAAGATCAACAACCCCACTGCACCATATTGTAGTGACCGAACAATTCCAATAGTGGGGCCTAGACATCATTAGGGAAATTTTCCCTCATTCGTTAAAACAACACTGCTATATACTAATAGCAACTGACTACCTCACATGGTGGACAGAAGAAGTTCCACTCAAATAAGTGAATGACCATAAGATGATCACCTTCCTCCAGCAGAACATCATCTCATGCTTCGGTGTTCTGGTATCACTTGTTTTTTGTAATGATAACTATTTTTCGTCTTTGAAACTCTATGACTTTTACATTACAGAGTGGTATTGTGCTAAAGAATACATCTAAATACTACCCACAAGGAAATGGTCTAGTAGAGTCCATGAATAAAAACCTCATCCATATAATCAAGAACACCATATTCTCTGAGCAGCATAACTAACATACCGCCCTCACAAATCCATTATGGGGTTACCATGTAACACTCAAACCCTCTCTGAATACCTCACTGTATGTCCTGGTTTATGGTAAATAAGCCATTCTTCTACCAAATATCTACTTGCCTGTGCTTCAACTTTCCTAAGAATCCCAAGGTAATACTTTCCAGCTAGTTCAGCGTAGCATGGATGCTCTCCATAAGCTTCAGGAAGAAAGGATGAAAGAAAAATAAAAATTCATGCTCCACCCAAAACCGTACCAAGAGATGGTTCGATAAGAAGTCTGCAGAGAAAGCTAACTTCGATGTTGTTGAATTAGTTTTGAAATGGGATAAGCCCCATGAAGACAAAGGAAAAAATATGAAGTTCCAATCCTCGTGGATTGGTCATACACAGTCCATGAGAAGCTTGGCCCACACATGTATTATGTGTAATTACCTGACAGAAGGATTGAAAACCTTCCTGTCAATGGCCAATATCTCAAGAATTATTTTCACTAGGCCAGACCGCGCCCATGCCATGTACATAGTGTGCTTACTTGTTGTTGTTTTCATCTTGTTTGCGTTGCTTGTTATCTTTGCTTTCGCTTTGTTTTATTCCGTTTACTATTTCTTTTCACGTTCATTTTGTTTGGTTGATATATTACTATTTTTGTTTCTGGAAATAAGTGCTACCAACTACTATGTACTGGCTTTTGAATAAAGCATGTGGCTGAAATACGAAGAGACTTGTAACACTGCAACACTTGGCCACTATTGCGTCCGGATTCTTTGTGCTTGGTTGTAACCTTTGACCGATGAAGTCTTGATGGAAAATATGAACCATCTGCAAGGGAAGTTTTGGTCCAAACATGAACCTGTGTCCACACTGGGTAACCCCATGCCTGTACTCAACCTTATACTTTGTGTGTTCAAGCTCATCCAACTAGTAGAAATAGAGAAGGGGAAAATCTAAATGAGCAAACCGATGTCAGGGGTCTTACATGCTTCTCTGAAGGAACAACCTCTTCTGATCTCAATAAGTCTAGATCCCTCTTCTACCCCAAAAATAAATAAGTGCCTATGCATAGTCCTCCTAAAAAAATATAAAGGTAGAAGAAGAGAAACGCTTCTTGCGCATAGAGGGGAAGCATGCGACTCCACTAGTGTACTGGCCAGGCTCGATGATAGTGGAGGAATGTGTGTGTTTCTACGTGACTCCGCTGTGGTACTATCCAAGCTTGCTAGTAGTGGAGCAACACCAAGGATGAAAACTTATACTATGAAAATATTAAACTCGCTAGTTAAACTACCCTTCCCAAATTTGGAACACTAAGATCAAGCTAAAATTTTGATTGTGCTTGACTGAGTTTGCAAATGGTGAACCATGTATGTCCATGGGGTAAGTGGAGAAGCCGAAGTAACCCACACAACAATTCAATACTCCTCAAAAGATGAAGGCCCTATGCTAGCAATGACCCAAAACAGAGAAGCAGGAGTTCTACCAGTGTGTCACCAAGTGTTGTAGCGGCTATAACCACTCTCTAAAATTTTGTCCTAAACCTAATTTCGGAGCCTCCCTTGAGAGTTTTGTAGCACACCCTCAGGTTCACATTGTGAGCCTACGGGAATCTTTGAATCTGCCTTACTTGTTTGTTTCATTCAAGATTCTGCGTCATGGTGTTTAAGGCATGCTTGTGACCATGTTCTGGTTATAATCAAAGTCTTCACTTCATGTGTGTTCATTGTGTTTTCTATGAAAACATCTATCGCACTCACACACGGAGTCACATTCACTGTTGCACAAGAGTTGTCTTGATTAATGAATGGTTAGTCACGAGTGTTGTGTTTGTCACTTGCACCATCAGTCAATCATGTTGAACATGTGTGTCTCGATGGTTTGGGTTGTTTCATCGTTGAGTCGAGTGAGTGTGTGTTTCTATGATCACTTATGCATCTTTCAAGCGTTCACACACTTAGTCATTTTTGCTAAAGTTCTTCCAACTATACTCCCCTCTCACAGCCAGACCATCACTCTGTTGTTTACTCGATCGACTATCAAGAAAAACAACACAGAAGAACCAAGCAAGTATTTCGAGTTGTGTTGCCCGCAAGAAATTTAATCCACTTTCATGCTGACCACCCAGACAGTTAGACTCGGTAGTCACCCCAGGACTAACTCCCCTAAAAATTTGCATAGAGGCCACTGACCTTACTCACTCAGCTGACAAAGGAAATTGTGTAGATAGGATGGACACTCACCAAGTGCCTGTCCTTGTCTCCCTTAGAAAATTGCATAGTTTTCCCAGTCAGTCATCCCAACAGTTGACTGACTACTCATCTCAGAAATTATGCAGTTTTCATAAGCAGACCTTCTCCTGCCCAACAGTCTGCTTAGCTCAGAAGTTGTGTAGAGATGATCAGCAAGCTGGCCTCCCGGCCTTAGTGTAGTTTCCCCTGCCAAAAGCTCATAGCAGTATACTCCTAGTTCCCTCTAGGAATTGTGCAGTTTCTGCTACAAGTGGCTAGGTAGAAAACTTCCAGTTCCCTCTCGAAATTGTTCAGTTTTGGCTGCCAGTGACCCCAACAACCAACTACCAGTTCCCTCTGGGAATTTCATAGTTTTGGCTGCCAGTCTCCTGGGTAGTTCCTCCCAAAAACTACACAATGCCTACGTGCTGACCCTCCTCACTACCCAACCTGTTCCTCCAGAAAAATGCACATTTTTGGCCTTCCAGCCACTGTTGTTTGCTCATTCTAGAAACTACATAGATCCTGCCTACCTTGCCTTCTTGCAGCCCAGACTGTCCCTCCCAAAATTTGTACAATTTTTCCTTCGAACCGAGCCACACCTCGTAGATAGTCACTGTCGACTTGGATTTCTCATCTCCATCACTCAATGAATCTTGCACACTTTTCATTAGCAGTGCCCAGATCCATCATCCCACTTCACAACCTTGTTGCCTCTCCTAGTCACCTACATCTGAAATGATCATGTGTCATTGTAGATTAGGAGGTTTTGAATTTGATGTCATCTCATAATGAGTGACTATAGGTACAGGTACACTAACAAACATGGCAAGACGACAAATGGGATGAACAAAGGGAGCACATGTAGAAGGATAGGTTTACCAATAGACAAACTAACGATCCATGTGAAGGGATGTGCTCACCAATGGACGAACATGCAAATTCGCGAATAGATGAGCCCATCAAGCCTTCCAACATGTGATCAAAGAGAAACATGCCAAAGCTTCATCAAGAAAACCAAAGACCATCAAAGACTCTGCACACTTTTCCATGCGATGCTGAAGCTGTGATACACCATGAAGACATTCATCACCTAGCAACACTGTAGCTTGACATGCATTCGAACAACAACATGAATGTACCATCACTATCATGTCGAGTCACGTCACACACATCTCTAATGTGGGTTATGTTGTCAATCAATGTGATGTAACGTGGAAGTCCAAGAGACCCACTTGTTGAACAAAGAGTCATGTAAGTCTAAAATTCATGGAAGTCAAGCAGTCATGAGGGTAGTCGAACAACCATAAGGGTCAGTTTCACCCTTAGCTATAAATACCTGCTCATTTGTACATGCAACAGACTTTTTCACCTCAGCTCCTCCCAGATAGCCAAGAGAGCCTGTAATATTTTCTTTGAGGAGTAAGTAGTGGCTCCAATGCCTCGCACTCAAGGTTAGTGATGTATGGTGTAACGATGTGTCTTGGAACTTTCGCTTAATTCAGAAGCCTGCTAACAGGCCATCACGTTTTTCACACATGTATTTCATCTATTGTAAGACTAATATTTAACACTTGTAATGCATGTTGATTTAACTTGTGTTCTACATCTAAGCTATTTCACTTGTTGTAATACATGATGTATTAACGGAAATGTGTTGTATATGTTGTTAATGTTGTCTCGCCCAGGTAGACTACTCTCCGAGACATCAGATAGACCTTTCACATTAAGCTTGTTGTAACAACTATTTCACTCATTCAGACTCATCCGTTGACTGTTGTATGTGTTATCTTACCTTGTATGTTGTGACTGCCACATCCGTGTGGTCCTGAAGTTGTGTACATCCTATTGTGTTGTATGTGCCTAACCGAGTTGAGACTGCATCCCAACCAACTTGGGACTCACTTTTACCCTCTCCCTTTATATTGAAAAAACCATTGACACAAGTACACTAGCACTTACCAAGAATGTGAACCTCTCTTCTCAAAGGCAAAGCAGACCACTCTCTTGTGCTAACAAGCATGAGTTGAGGAAAATCCTTAAGACAATAGTAATCGGGCCATCATACTCGATGGGACTCCCACACCAAATGGTGTGAGGTCTAGTTGGGGCTTCATACCAGGGTGATCCCTTGAATATTGGTAGGTCTAGCACTATCAACAAGATAGTTATAAGGTCTCACCTTTGGAGGAACACTTCTGGGAATCAAGTGAATACCATGATCATGATTGTGAATAGGTGGAATACCTTTAGGAGTCTCAAATACCTTGGAATGATTGTCAAGGAGTTTTTGGGAGATCTACATAAATTAATGGCTTAAATGCTTGAACATTTATTGAGCATAATTGCTCAATTACCCATGATTGTTCCTTGTTGAAAATATTTCTCATGCCATTATGGGTAATTATATTTCTAGGTTTCCCTGTGATACCCTTTATGTTATGCAACCAACACACAAATAGATAGATCAACGACTAAAAAATTATATCTTCAAGGGGGAAACCTCCTTCACATTACATGAATGAACAATTCTTGGATGATACAAATGAAAAGACCTCCTTTGTATCTATAGGAGTCAAAGAGGTCACAATATAATTAGAGTCTGCATAACAATAATAATGTAAGGGAACAACAATAACAATAGTGGGCTTTTATGGGGTGCAACAATAATAATATGGGGTCTACATGGGCACAATAATAACAATAATGGAGCTACAATAACAATAACAATAACAATAAGAGGGATACACTAGTCCCTAACATGCCCCTCTCCTTCAAAAAAGTGTTATCCTCAATGCTTGAGTAGTTTTGGATGATTTTGTATCAAATTATCATCCACCCATGTGGACTCTCTAGTGGGTAAGTTCTTCCACTTAATGAGATACTCTGAACTCGATTGATTCTGTAGTTGTTAGGTTCTTGCTTCCATGATTGCTTCAAGCCGAAATGTGACTTTTCCTTCTTCATCAAGTTCTAGAAACACTGTTTGAACTGGAATATTGTCACTGATAACCTTATTTAAGAATGAAACAAGGAAAATTGTGTGTACTCAGAAGATGCAGGTAGCTCCAATTTGTATGCCATGGTACCAATATTTTGCAACACCTTGTAAGGACTGTAGTACTTGGGTGATAATTTATTATCCTTCTTAGCTTTCTTGAGAGAAAATAGTTTATATGGTTGTAACTATAAAAAAACCGAATCATCTACATCAAAATGTATTTCACAACGATGATGATTTTCTTGTTGTTTCATTCGATTCTATGCCATAGTGAGGTTATCCTTTAAGAGTTGGAGAAATTGTTGTTAACGCTCGATGTGATCTTCTACTACTTGAACCTTAGAATTTTCTCTTAAAGATTATGTGATGGATGGTGGATGATATTCATAATAAATGGGGTCATTTTTGTTTTTGTATGGAAGGAAGTGTTATACCACCATTCATCTAGAGGTAATCACTTGAACCATTGTGTTTGTTTATCAGATACAAAGCAACGAAGATATCCTTCCAAAAAAAAAATTGACTATCTCAATTTTCCCATGAGATTGAGGATGATAAGACGAGCTATGAGCTAAATGAGTAACAAGACAAGAAAATATTCCCATCCAAAAATTTCTATTGAAAACGGGATCTCTATCACTTACTATAATCTTTTGGTTTCCATGAATCCTTTTAATTGTTTCCATAAATGCAATAACAACTCTACTGTATTTAAAAGAATGAGATAATGCACAAAAGTGTGTATACTTGGTAAGTCTATCAATTACCACCATGATGACACTATTTCCTTCAAACTTGGATAATCCTGCGATAAAATACATTGAGATATCCTCCCAAAGCTGACTTGGAATGGCTAAAGGTTGTAACAGACCTGAGGTCTTAATTGCCTCAATTTATTTTGTTGGAAAAACAAAAATTCTGCCACAAACTTCTCAATATTAGATTTAAGGCCATCCAAAAAAAATCCTTCTTAACCTTATGGTAAGTTTTTAAATATCTGGAGTGCCCTCCAAAGGGAGAGGTGTACAATTCCAAAAGAATCTTTTGTTTAAGTTGGCAATTCGTACAAAGATATAAGCGATCTTTGTACCATAACGAATCATTTTTCCAACTAAATGTGTCAGATGTACTATGATCTTGCTGCAACTTTTAAATGAGTGACCACACCTCTTCATAATTATTCCATTCATCCCTTTCTTTAGTTATCCACTCAGGTTGGATAATATAAGTGGAACAAAGCAATGCTTCCACATCCTCATCCTTTCTGGATAGTACATCTGCAACAACATTTTTCTTCCCTATTTTGTAGATGATTTCAAAGTCATAACCCAACATCTTTGTCACCCATTTTTGTTTCTCTTCTAAATATAATATTTTCTCCAAAAATTATTTAAGGCTATCATGATATTTTTTTACCTTGAAGTGTCTTCCCATTAGGTAAGGTCGCCATTGTTTTAGTGCATGTAGTATTTCCAACATTTCCTTCTCATAAATAGGATTGTGTAACTACTTTCCTATTATTGGAAGAATTTCAAAATAAATGGATCTTCCTTCTTGTATTAAAACACCACCAATTCCATTTCCCGAGGCATCTCATTCCATAATAAAAAAATTGGTGAAGTCTGGCATAGCTAAGACCGGTGCTTGGAACATTGTCTCTTAAAGATGTTCAAAGGCCTTTGTTGCTTCTAGAGTCCAAGAAAATGCATCTTTCTTTAATAATGATGTTATAAGTGTCACTATTCTCCCATAACTCTTAACAAACTTGTGATAATACACTATCAACCCAAGAAAACCTCGAAAATGCTTTACGGTTGTGGGGAATTTCCATTCCTTAATGGATTTAATTTTGTTATGGTCTATCTTAACACCCTCATGAGATATAATATGACCCAAATATTCCACCTCTTGTACTCCAAAGAAAAATTTGAAGGTTTTTGCATATAATTGTTTCTCCTCTAATAGTTTGAGCACCCTGTTAACATGTTGAACATGATCCTTCCAAGACTTGTTGTAGATTAGTATATCATCAAAAAATAATAACACAAATTTTGTAAGGAATGGTTTGAAAATGGAATGCATCAAACCTTGAAATGTGGAATGTACATTAGAAATGAAAAAAGGCATCACCAAAATTCATAATGACACTCATGAGTTCTGAATCATGTTTTTAGAATGAATTCCATCTTCATTCTAATTTGATGATATCCTGAATGAAGATCCAACTTGGTGAAGTAAATTTCTCCATATAATTCATCGAAAAATTAATGAATGACATGAATGTGAAATTTATCTTTAAAAGTGAGCTTGTTGAGATCCCTATAATTTAGACACATGCACCATGATCCATCCTTATTGTGCATCAATACTCCTGGAGGAGAGAAAGAAATTTGACTAGGTTGAATTATACTGGCCTCTAGCATTTCTGTAACCATACATGAAATTTCACTCTTTTGGGCATAACGATATCTATAAGGTCTGATGTTTGTAGGAACACTTCCTAGAATCAAATGAATAGCATGATCATGATCACAAATATGTGGGAGGCCTTTGGGAGTCATAAACACATTGGAATGATTGTCCAAGACTTTTTGGAGATCTAGAGAAATAGATGGTTTCGATGTTTGAACCTCTAGTGAGCATAATTATGAAAGTGCACCCAAATGTTCTTTCTTCAACATATTTTTCATGCCATTAGAGCTTATCATCCTTCCTGGTTTACCTGTGACACCCCTTAATTCAAATTCCTTTCCTTCTCAAAACAAAATGAAGAAAAGTTCTTAAACATTGAAAGTTATCATGCCCAAAGATTGTAACCATTGGACTCCTAATACCACATCAACATCACCAATTGGAAGTTGAAGCATTGGACTATTCAATACATATTCAGCCATGGTTACCTTGATATTATGGTAATTTCTAGAGAAATTTATAGTTCCTCCATTTGCAACCATCACTTGACACTCTGGTGTTAGATATATGAAGTAATTCAATTCCTTGGCTATCTTATAATGAATAAAATTTTGGGTACTACCTGAATCAATCAACACTATTAATCTAAAGAGTTTCAAGTGCGATAATTCCTTCCGATTCATT